>VMDO01011966.1:0-64434 GCA_007922755.1 Pedetes capensis | reverse complement strand
TCCTGCATTTTAACATAATAATCATTTTTTGACATTGTTATCTCCTGGTAACTCAAATATCTGAACTAAAATTTTCTGGTTCTATTGTCTATTTTACTTATTAAGCACAAACACTTCTTTTTTTGAATTTTCATCGACCTAGTGTATGGTATTTTCATTGATATAAAAGATCTATGTTATCATCCTCTGAAGAGTGTAAAATTTTGTTTTGGCAGATCAATTATTAATGTATCTTCTTGACACTAATGAGGGATACTTTCAGGTTTTGTTAAGATAAGCTATTAGCTATTCCTTAGAAGGCAATCCCCTGTTCTTAATGATTAGCTCTTGAACCTACTATGTGGTCTTCTTTCTATGTATGTTACTCCTGCAATCTGGTGGGTAAGGAGACACTCTGAAAGCTTCTTTCTATGTGTGTTACTCTTGTGATCTCACGGGGATGGAGTCACACTGAAAGCTATATATGTTACTCCTGTGATCTGGTGGGGAAGGAGTCACACTGAAAGCTTAAGGTATTAATCACAGCTTTTTTACTTTGAAATTCTCCAGTGCTACATAGCTTTTCAAATCTCTGCTAAGCTCTCTAGTATCTCAGTGTTTTTATTCATTCAGACTCCCCACATCTCATTTTGTATTTAGAAGTTCAAAGGAACATTTTAAACATGTATTTGGGGCCATTTATTCTGTATCTCATTTTTCCCCAAACTCAGTCACCTACATAGCTCTGAACTCTGACTTTCATTCCTCTTTCCTTGTTGATTGTTGGGCTCTATTTCCCATGCCATGTCTAGAAATGTGATTGGGGAGAAAATTGCATGAATGCAGAGCTCATTCTGTATGCCTCTCTCAAAGATTGTAGCCCTGATATTGTTGCTTCACCATGTCTGCAAGAGCTGTGGTTTATATTTGCTCAAGCTTTTATAGTTATTTTTACTGAGATGGTAACTTTGATACCCACTTATCTTTCAGAGTCAGAACCAGAAGACTCCAACTCCTTGATTTTAAGTACACTGTGTTTAAATCCACTATAGTTATTCTTTCTATTGCTTCTGTTACTCAAATTTGAGTATGAGGGTTATTTAAATTTTTCTTAAGGTCTGTTAATATTGCTTTGTCTGTGATAGTTTTTTTTAGCTGGGTTTTTAGGAACTCAGACTTCATACAAGTATAATATACTAAGATCATTAGGAAACCAAGGCTCCCAGAAGGTCATTGTCTAGGACAACAGTACATAAAGGGTAAAAGCAAGAGTCAAATAACTGTACTCATTTGTTTAGAACATCCTGTTGCTGTCCTTTGTCTAGTGTATTGTTACTGATGTATCTTGAAGAGAGTAACTACAGATTGAGATCAAAAGAACTGCAAGTTAGTTTGGAAGTGAAAAGGCGAAGTGGGGTTTAATAATTGAACATTTATTTCTTGATCAAAGGGGCTCTTTTATAACTTTGTAGTCATGCTCAAGAAATTAAACTGATAACTTTTGTTTTATGTTTTGATATTTGCATGAGTGAATATGCTCGATATCTTGCCTAGTAAGCTTGTGGGTATAATTTATTAATAGATAGTTTAGTTTGGAGGTCATGCTAATAATATGAGTGACCTTTTGGTAAACAGACATTGCTTGCATATGTTTTTTTCTCAGAAAGAAAGGGAAATTATGTTTATCAGTGGCCAACAATGTATGTTTGGGTTCTTGTGTGCAATATTTCATAGTCTAAGGATTATTAGACTGATAGGTATTATACTAGTTGCCATTGTTGAAGAAATTTAGACTCATTTGGATGAGATTGGTCAAGATATTATAGAATCAAATTTCAGAAAAATTTGCCCTTTCAAATGTGCTTGTTGATATGTGCCATGAGTTGAGTCTGATTCATAGCGACCCTAAGCACAACAGAATGAAACACTCCCCAATTCTGGGCCAGGCACATGATATTTTTTACATTTAAGCTCATTTTTGCAGACACTGTGTCAATCCATCTAGTTGAGGGACTTTCCTTTTTTTTGGCTGACCTGCCATTCTCCCAAACAATAGTGTCCTTCCGCAGGGATTGGTCCCTCCTGACTACATGTCCAAAATACATGAGACACAGTCTGGCCATCCTTAATTCCAAGGAGCACTCTGGTTGCCTTTCCTTTATGACAGATCTGTTGGTTCTTTCATCAGTTCAGGGTATATTTAATATTCATCTCCAGCCCCATAATTCAAAAGCATCAATTTTTGTCCTGTCTCTCTTATTCAAGAACCATATGATATAACTGAAAATATCATGGCATGAGTCAGATGCACCTTCAAATTCAACGTGACATCTCTACTTTTCAACACTTTAAAGAGGTCCTTTGCAACAGCTTTTCATAATGCAACATATCTTCTGATTTCTTGACTGCTGCTTTCACAGGCAGACTGTAGAACTAAGTAAAGCAAAGTCTTGGACAATCTCAATATTTTCTGCATTTGTTGTGAAGTTATATACTGACCAAGTTTAAAGGATTTTTGTTTTGTTGATGTTGAGCCACAAGCCACACTGAAGGCTGTGGTCTTTGATTTTCATCAGTAAATATTTTAAGTTCTCTTCACTTTCAGCAAGCAAGGTTGTGTCATCTGCATAAGGCAGGTTGTTAATAAGTATTCCTCCAATTGTGATGGCATATTCTTCTTCATAAAGTCCAGTTCCTTGGATTATTTGATCAAGATAGATCTTGAAGAGGTACAGTGAAAGGATACAGCCCTGACACACACCTTTCTTGACTTTAAACCAGGCAATGTTTCCTTGTTCTGTTTGAACGACTGCCTCCTGGTCCATGTACAGATTCTTCATGAGTAAAATTAAGTGCTCTAGCATTCTCATTCTTCACAATGTTATCCATAATTTGTTATGATACACACAGTCAAATGCCTTTGCATAGTTAATAAAACATAAATAGATATCTTTCTGGTACACTTTGCTTTCAGTTAATATCTATCTGACATCAGCAATGATGTTCCTGGTTCTATACCCTCTTCTGAATCTGGCTTGATTTTTTGGCATTTTCCTGTCTATATCCTGCTACAGTCACTTTTGAATGATCTTTAGCAAAATTTTGGTTGTGTGTGATATCAATGGTATGACATCAAAATCATTTTCTCTTCTTTATTTGAATAATGACAGGCAGGATTGCCCTGCCTGCCTTACAGGTTGATGGGACTATGTGCTTGCTTTAGAGTTAATGGAGAGTGGGCATAAGTGCTGTTTCTCTTGTAGGGAGATCAGATAAAAACATTATCCTTTGATCCTCTATGTTCCTTCCCTTTCAGTAAACTTCATGAAGATGAACCAATTTTTGATTATACAGGACCCAAGTGTACTGAATCTTGACTTGGAGAGAGTCACCCATTGAAGTGTCTTTAAAATAAATGAAAAATAATCTTCTGTCTTATTTCAGCCATCGTACATTTGGTAGTTTATTGCAACAGTTATTATTTCAAAAACCTCCCATTGCATTAGTCATCTCGCCATAATATGGATATGACAATAATAACCTCAGATCATTTTGAGGCGTACACAGCTAATCAATCCTTCATATATCTTAAGTACTGTTTATATTAGTCAGATGGTGCATTGCTATGACAGAGACACTGAACAAAGCAAACATATAGATAGAAATACTTGTGGATGTTAACGATAGCTTATTCATTGAGAAATTCACAAACTTAATAAAGTAGTGAATTTCAAAAAAAGTAACATTATAACATACATACAACTCAATTCTTGCATATTATTTTTAGAATTTGTCTTTTAATGAGGGATTTACTTTATAAAAATATGCAGAGTTTTATGGTATCTCTATTTTATAATATCAAGATATATTTTTGTTGGAGTTCCAAAATTACATTTTAATATCTCTTTTGTAGGAATTTTTCAGGAAATTTTATTTTAGGCAGTGTGATTTATGTAGGTTTGAAGTAAAGTTTAGTGAATATTGTACTTGTTTTTGTCAGCAGATTCAAATGAAGAAGAGTAAGCTTTATGATTTACAGGTAGAAATTAAAAACAAATATGTTATAAAATATGAGTTCATGAATGTAAATCTGTTAATCCATTTAAAGCATGAACTGTATACATTAAGCAGTTGTATATTTTTCCACCTTGTGTCAGCTCTTCTGGAGTCATTGGAGGTTGGTTATACATAGCAAAATTTAAGGCACTTTTGTCCAGGAAAAGCTATTAAATATTAAATTAATGTTATAAAAGACTTCCTTTCTGGAATGATTTGTGGACACTTTTCTAAGAAAGTGTCATTTCGTATCCATAGAAAAGGCTAAGATACTTCTAATCACCCTTTTGAATAGTTGGAAGTATGTATATAATAAGAGGCAGGACTGGAATGCCCCATGTAACATAACTTTAAAAATTTGGAAGAAACCTGCTTTTAAATGTATTTAAGTAGAACATTTGCAGAATTTTTTTAAAAAATGGATTCAGCTGTAAAGATTTAAGAATATATGAAATGAAATAGGTCCATGCCATGCTAACCTTGGAGCAAAAAACCTGTTGGAGTGTGATTTATTCATCACTAAAATCTTTGACAGTCCTAGCATTGTAATTTACTAGAGAAAATGGTAGTGTAGGGCGAGATTTGAGGGTTTCTAGGAATAACTGCTCTCAATAACTGCTCTCATACACGGAAAAATATCTCTTATAGGTGCCTAAAGCATCATGCAGGGAAGGGCTGTGCTTTGGGTCTTCAATATGTTCATAAAAAGAATAGCGTAGTAGAATTTCTGACAGACTTGGGTTTGAATTCTAACTCTCCCTTTTACAGGTATAGCCTTAGATAAATTATCTAAACTTTCTGAAACAAAGTTTTCTTATCTGTAATATTTGATTAACAATATCTAACTTCTTGGTTTTTATGGAGATGAAAAACTGCAATGAATATCAAGTACCAAACATCGTTCTTGAAAATTATCTCTTCACAAATTGAAGAAACTCATCAAGAGTTCATTATTTGAATGATTTCTTCCAGTTAACTAGTGGAGGAAACTGTGTCCTCCTGGTTCTTTATGTAGAATGACCATAAAAGTTATTGTGGGTGATAAGCCTACAGAAAAAAACAAGATCAACTTTTGATAATTTCATAATAAAAATTTTCCTTAACTTTGACATATTAATTCCTCTTGTAAAATTCCATCCTGGGGAATAATTATAAATTTGAACTATATTCAATAAGATATCTCGGATTTAATAGTAACAGTAGTTAATAACAAAATAGAAAAATATATGTTTAAGAATAAGAAATGAGCTGGAAATGGTGGTGCATACTTGTAATCCCAGAGACTCGGGAGATGGAGGCAGGAGTATAGCAAATTTGAGGCCAGAGGGAGCCTGAATAACTTAATGAGACCTTGTCTCAAAATAAAATATAAAAAATTGACTGGAAGTACAGCCTAGAGGTAGAAGCACTTGCAAAGTATGTGCAAAGCCCTTGGATAAATCCCCAAGTACTGAAAAAAAGCAAACAAAGAAGAAAGAAATGTTCAAATATAGCATAATATACCCACTCAATACAGCACTTATTGAAAATGACACTATTATAAAACGGAAAGGCTACTAAAACTTATCTATATTTAAATATGTAGAAGTAGAATATTGGGAGAAAATATAGTAAAATACCCATAGAAATTACCATTATTGGATATATTTATTCTTTACTTTTCCCTTATTTCTGAAAAAAATCTTTTATTGCTTTTACAGAAACCAAACAAAATAAAATAATGGATCAAGGTTGAGTTTTCAGCAGCAAATATCCACAAATTTCTTGTTGTTTGTGATGTCAGAACAACAACCAGACTGATCTGACAATATTGGGTACAGTATTAGTTTCCAAGCCAAAAGAACAAAAATTCACTAGGTAGATACTGGGATACTGGTCAAAGTAGCAGTTCTGTGGCATTTGCTTTTCATTTTTGAAATGTATTTTGTACATTTAGTAGTCATGAAATCACACTACAACATAATTCAAGATGTTCATGGCCAAGTATCATTGATTAACTTGAAGTAAACGGTGCATTAGATTTGAAACAAAATTGAAAAAGGTTGAATTAAGGCTCAAGACATCCTTTTATTCTGAGCACCATGTCTTTACCACTTGACGGTTCCACTGAACTTGCCCTTGAATTTCTTTTGCATTTTTTCATATGACACTTTAGAGGCTATAGCAACTACCAACCAGCATCCAGGCTTGCATCTCTCCCATGGCATTATTGAAGCAACAGCCACACTTCTGAACATATGCTTGGATAAAGCTGATCAACCAAATGCTCTAATGTGAATCTTTTGTAATTTCAGCAAAATTGTTGTTGTTAGGTGCTGTCAAGTCGTGTCTGACTCATAGTGACCTTCTTAGGGTTTTCAATGGCTGGCTGTTTCAGGATTGCCTAGGGAGTGGATTGCCACATCCTTCTCCCATTTCTGCTGTGCTGGGAATTGAACTCACGACCTCAGAGACTGCAGAGCAGCACTCTACCAACTGAGCTAAAATTGAAGTATTACATTTGAACCCTTGTTGTTGTTGTTAGGTGCTCTCAAGTCAGGCACATCATAGGGTTTTCAATGGCTGATTGTTTCAGGATTGCTTCAGGAGTGGATTGCAATGTCTTCTGTTAATGCAGTGCTGGGGATCGAACCTGAGTCCTCAGAAAATGTGAGCAGCTCTCTACCAACAGAGCTAAATCTCAGCCCCTTTAAACCATTAATCCTTTATTTTGAAAAAAATTTACATCAAAATAGCAAGTTACTAGGGTTAATATGATAATCGACAATGAACATGTTCCAAGTCACTGTGTGCTAAGCGTATACTAACCATGACTGATTTATTCTAGAAATGACTACACAAATTCTCTTTTTTTTTCTATTAGTACACTTCTCTTAAAGTTTATCTGCATGTAATACATAATAAACCTCAGAAACCAATATTATAGCTCATGTTCTGGAAGTATGTAAACATCAGTTGGAAAAGCTGAGCATATTTCCTTGATTTGTTCTTTTAAAAAAGAATTACTTATCATTTATTTATATGTCTTAACATACAGAATAATGGATCTCATTATGACATTTTCATACATATATACCATGTACTTTACTCATATTCATTCCTCACTATCTTTCTCTATTCTCTTTTCTCCCTCCCACTGGTTCCTTTCCTCCCCACAAATAGTCTCTTGCTACCCTCCCTTCTACCCATATATATGTGTCTTTCCATATCTGGCTTATTTCATTTAATGTGATGAACTCTGGTTCTATCCATTTTCTTGCAAATGAAATAATTTTATTATTTTTTTATGGATGAATAAATCTCCATTGTGTATATATGCCACATTTTAAAAATCCATTGATCAGACACTAAGGCTGATTCCTCAGCTTGGCTATTGTGAATAGCACTATGGTTAACAGGGATATGCAGGCATGTCTGTGGTATGCTTGGATTCCCTTGGGTAATATACCCAAGAATGGTATAACTGGGTCAGAAATGGTATCTATTTTTAGATTTTTGAGGAATCTCCATATAGATTTCCACAGTGGCTGGTCTAATTTACACTCCTACCAGCAAAATGTAAGGGTTTTTTTCTCTCCACATCCTTGCTGGCATTTGTTATTGTTTGTTTTCTTGATGTTAGCCATTCTGCCTGGGGTGCGATAGAATCTCAATTTAGTTTTGACTTGTATTTCCCTAATGGCTAAGGATGCTTAGCCAAATGTTTTTTTTCATATATTTAATGCATATTTGTTCTTTTTTTGAGAACTCAGTCCAATTCATTTGTCCATTTATTGATTGGATTATTTGGGGATAGGTTGTATTTTTTTTTTTTTAGTTTTTTATGTATTCTAGGTATCAATCCCATCAGATGTATAGCTGGCAGATTTTTGCCCATCACGTAAGCTGCCTCTTCACTCTGTTGTTTCCTATGCTTTGCTGAGGTTTTTTAATTTCATGCAACCTCATTTGTCTATTCATGTTATTATTTCATAAGCTATTGGAATCCTTTCCAGAAGGGCCTTGCTTAATGGATATGTCTTAAAGCATTTTCCCTATGTTGACTGGTTTGCTTGCTGCCTATGGTAATCTTTTTTTTTTTTTTTTTTTTTCCAGTACTGGAGGGTTGAACCCAGGCCCTCACCCATCAAGGCAAGCACTCCACCACTGAGCTCCACCCTTACCCCTTTTTTATTTTTTATTTTGGGACAGAGCATGCCTAAATTGCATAGGCTGTCTATGATGTTGATTCTATAATCCTCCTGCCTCAGTCTCTCAAGTAGCTGGGATCATAGGCATATGCCACAGTGCCTGGCTGGCAACATATTTTCTGAGTTTTATACCTTCTTCCACTACAAGCAAACCTACTTCATGCAACCATGCAAAGCTTTTACTGAGTCATTCTGCATTGACCCTGGGAGAATAGGGGGGCAAGAATAAGCAAGGAAATGAAGCTCATGCTGCCTATTTTTATCTTCTATCAGTACTGTGAAAATCAGCAGGCTACCTTGTAAGTTAGCAGAGTAAAATCTCAGACCCTTCACATACCTTAGCAGGTTTTAGAACTAAATTCACTACCTTTAGTAATAGAACAGCACTTACTGTTTTATACCTCTCTGTCAATTCTTACATGAACAACTTCCTACATCATTTTATGTTTCTTTTGAATACATCAGGAATATTAATAATGGTCATTACCCTGTGGTGCACAGTGATAGCTTGTGTGCATTATATATGTAGGTTTATAAAATTAAACATTAAATTAAATTAAGTATATAAACATTGGTTCTTTGGGATTTTTTTTTTTTTTTTAGAATAAGGAATTAGTTGCTGAGGAAAAGAGAAGATAAATACTGTGGCTCTTTTTCCTCATTTCTTTCCTAACTCTATGTCTGTGATATCTTTGTATTTTTAAGCAGCCTAGTTCCATTCTTTGTCAATTCTAAGGAGAATCAATGTGATAAGGGCTATGCAGACATATAGGAAAACAGAGCAAAAGAATCACAAAGGGATGCAAAGGAAAAACCAGGAGAGAGATTAGAGATTGAATTCTCTCCCTTCTGTCTTCTCATGGGTATTTATTCTGCTTTCAGCACTCTGAAAAAGAATTACAACGTGAAGTTTAACTTTATGCTAAGTTGTCACTTACAGCAAAAGTTTAAGGGAACCAATAGCTCTCGGCATCTGACAATGTTTGCTGATTCACGTGTATAAATGGTTTCTGGTTTTACCCTGATATCTCAGCTTGAGAAGATTTAAAATTTTCTTAGGACAGACAGGTTTGGAAATACAGGTTGGAATCTGTACTTGAAGTGTTTTGCTAGACAGAAGCAAAGGGGAAGTCTTTTCTAACGATAGGGAATATTGGAAATAAAGTTTTCAATCAGTAATAAAAAATTGGTCATTTGAGTAGAGAAAGTAGATAATATGATGAAGAGAGAAATAAAAGACTGAAGAAGGTAGATGGAATGAATAAATGTAATACTTGAAAAATCACAAATGGTTGGATTGATTTGGATAAAATGTACAAGCAATCATTTGCTGGTGGGAATGAAAGTTTTTTATTCACAGTATTAAAGAGAAGCTGTCTGTAAGAAGGGCGGTCATTAAGGAAAGCATTATAAATTATGATTGGTTAGCATACAGATTAAGAAAGTGGGAAGACTGAAATTATATATTCTGAGGAAAGAGAATGCTTATTTTACATGGTTCTTTACATAGTAGAAAGTTTCACAGAGATAAGAGTATTTACATATTACCTACTTTAGTTACCAGTGGCTGCTATAACAAATTATTACAAACTACCACAAATCTGGTGGTTCTAAACAATAGACATTGTATTATCAAAGCTGTAGTCTCTCAGAAAGCCCTAGGATAAAATCCATCCCTTGCCTTCTCTAGATTCTGGTGGCTGTGGCATTCCTCGATTTGTGGTCGCATCTTGCCAGTGTGTTCACGTTGTGGTCTCCTCTGTGTATGTCTCTGTCTAATCTTCCTCTGTTTCCCTTAAAACGGTACCTGCAATAACATTTATAGTCCACCCAGATAATCTGAGAGGATCTCATCATCTAAAAGCCTAACTTTGAATACATCGGTAAATCTTTTCCGTATAAAGTAACATTCACAGTTTCCAGGGATTATGATCTAATGGTTTTCTTATTTCATACTAGTGTATATTAATTGCATAAAATAATGGATTTCATTTTAACATTTTCAAACTTGTATATACTGTACTTTGGTCGTATTCATCCCCCATTGCCCTCTCTTTCTCTTCTCCACCCATGGTCCCTTTCCTCTTCCCTGATAGTTCCCCTTCTTTCATGTCATCTTTTTTTCCTTCTTTTCTTTTCTAGATCCTACATATAAGAAAAAACATGTGATTTTTTTTTGTTCTTATTTGTCTGGCTTATTTCATGTAATATGGTGATCTCCACTTCTATCCTTTTTTTGGCAAATGACATAATTTCATTCTTTTATATGGATGAATAAAACCTCATTGTGCATACAAATGACATTTTTATCCATTTTTCTGTTGATGGACATCTAAGTTGATTTTATAACTTGGCTATTGTGAATAGTACCTCAATAAAAATGGGAATGGGAGTAGAGGTATCTCTTTTATATGACAACTTTGAGACCTTTGACTATGTGCCCAGGTGTGGATTATATGGAGGTTCTAATTTTAGTTTTTTTGAGAAAGTTTCAAATTGATTTCCATTGTGACTGCACAAATTAACATTCCCACCAACAGTGTATAAAAGTTTTCTTTTACTCACATCATTGCCAACACTTTTTTTTTTCTTTTGAGGATAGCCATTCTGACTGGGATGAGATGAAATCTCAATGTAGTTTTGGTTTGCATTTCCCTGACAGCTAAAAATGTTAAACATTTTTTAATATACTTAATGGCCATTTGTACTTCTTCTGAAAAATGCTTATTCAGTTCATTTGTTCATTTATTGCTTGGATTACTTGTTCTTTTGCTGTTACATTTTTTGAGTTCTTTATATATTGTGGATATTAGTCCTCTGTCAGATGAATAATTGTCAAAAATGTTTTCCCATTCTGTATGCTGTCTCTCTAATTTGTTATTTCCTTGACTCTGCAGAACCTTTTTAACTTGATGCAATCCTATTTATCATTTCTTGCTATTATTTCCTGAGCTATTGGAATTATATTCAGGACTTCATTGCTGATGCCTAGATCTTGAATTGCTTTCCCTATGTTTTTTTCTAGTAGTGCCAAATTTTCAGATTTTATATTAACATCTTTGATGATCCAATATTTTTAAAGCTCCCCAATGAACCAACTAAACTGCCCAAATTTTACCAGCCATGGGGATCTATTCATTTTGGTCCACAATAAGCCACACCACAAAGGGAACAGTGTATCTATGTGCAGCACAACAGGCATTATGAGAAAATAAAACATTCAAACAGACTATTGGAAAAGTTGATGGGACACCAGAATTCCATAAGGTAAGGCAAGAACCCCCCCCCCACACACACACAAAGTCATTTTGCAGTGAGGAAACATGAGTTCTGCAAGTATCTCAGCTCACAGATTCTAATGAACAGTAATTAGAAAGGAAAAAGTCTTTGAAAAAGAGAGAAATTTCTTTGGTTTTAGCCATTTTTACACAAACTAAACTATTTCATTTTGAAATATTAATTTCACTATCTTTTTATTCCCCAAATAAGCTTACTCCTCTCATTGATTTTTAAATAACTATTTTCATCCCCCTCCCTCCATATTAAAATAGAAACCCTCCCTGTGTAGAAGCCTGTAGAGTGGCAGAAACATGCTTTCTGCTTTTCTAGGAGCTGTTTATGGCTTAATATCATGAGGACTAAACATAGAGCTATAGAAAAATTACTTACATGTCTATACCACTAGCTTTTGTGCAAGTCATGGAACTTTCTTGAGCTTTAGTTTTCTCTACACAGTAAGAATTAGCATCTCTTTATCAAATGGATTCTGTCAATGAAATGGGCTCAACACTAAACATTATGTCCAGAAACATAAATTTACATAATATTAGACTTTTTTGAAGAAGAGATACCTTATGCAATAAAAAACCAGAAACACACCCAGACTGAATAGACAAGTAGCAATCTAACTTAGCTCTCTTTTGCCACCTTCAAAGATGTGAAAAATATCAAGTTTTCCAAAGTATATTTAGTGTATATTAATGTTTCCTTTTATATCAACATGCTAACTTTGCTTTATGTCTTTTTCCTCTTGGGCCCTTGCTGCATGAATCACCCTGTCTTCCCAATGGTCAAATGATCATAATGTTGAATTATGGCTAATCGAAAATAGGCCTAAGAGATATATACCACTTCTAGGCCTGCCTGCTAAAGTCTTGTATCAGCATTCATTCCCTCACCTCTAGGCAGATGCTGAAGAATCAATAGAAGCCTCTGAGGCTCTCAGTAGAGGTTAGCAAACAATAGTCTATGGGTCAAATCCAGCTGGCTGCCTTATTTTGTAAATGTTTTATTGGATATAAATTTTGTATTTTATTGCATATATCTTTTTGTAGTGTTTTATTGAAATAGACTCATACTCATTAATATTGCTTTCTTGCTACAATGACTGAGTTGTGTACTTGGCCAATACTGCACGATCAAGAAAACCTAAAACATTAGTTGGCTAGCCTTTTACAGAAAGTTTGGGGACACTTCTCTGGAGAATAATGGACCTGTAAGGTAGAAGCGGGCTGGGATTTAGCTCAGTTGGTAAAGCGCTGCACTGCAGTCTCTGAGGTCCCGAGTTCAATTCCCAGCACCACAAAAATGGGAGAAGGGCTTTGGCAATCCACTCCCAAGGCAATGCCGAAGCAGTCAGCCATTGAAAACCCTAGGAGGGTCTCTATGAGTTGGATACCGACTCGACGGCACCTAACAACAGCAACAAGGTAGAAGCAGCCTAGGTCTCTGAAAGAAACAACTGCATGAAGCAGAATTGCCTCCGTCTACCCCCTCCAGCATCCCTGTACTGACTCATGTTGGGTAGCAATGTGAGAAATAGAACAAGACAAAGATCATGGGGTTTTGTATTTGTGCAGCTAGTATTTACTTTGATACAGAAATTGGTACTGGCAGCACAATATGCTCCAACAAAATCTAAAATATATAGCATACTTAACTATGGTGTGGTAAGTTGTCGAGAAACTGGTAACAAAGGCTGGCAGAATGTCTGCGTTACAGTGTGGCAAGATATTTGATAAGAAAATTTCCCCAAATGATTTAGAAATCAGACCACATTCCTACTTAAGTTGTTAATTCTATGAAAAGTGGATAAAACAGTCAGAACATAAGTGTATGTTGGTTCTTATTATCTGCCATTGATAAGGCATTCCAATAGGTAAGCTCAGACATACCTGTGCCAATTTGCAAGCAGACACAACAGGAAATAGAGTTCAGAAATGCAGGATCTTTGGGGATCACAAAAGTTTCTAGATAGTAAGACAAAATTCTAAAAATACCGGAGCAATGAAGTCCCAAGGAAATTACTCAGGTGATTGGTGACTCAGCTCTGCAGCAAATATTAGATCAACAGTGTTGCATTCCTGCCTGAGATTATTATTTCAGGTACTTCCCCAGTAGGAACTAATTAATTCAGGGAGACAGACATTTGAATGGAGCAATGAAGTGAAGAAATAAAGCAGGTCTGAGAACAATACCTAGGAAAAAAAAAACTTTGAATGTTCTTACCAGATCATAGAGCTGGCTGGAAGCAAACAGATGAGGAGCCTACCAAGATTTAAGGTAATTGTATTTCCTAGGTTATGTATAAGTTATGACTGTCAAACAAACAAAAAACACAAAGAATAGATTGCAGACCATAAAAAAAAAAAATCCCCCAAATGCTGGGAAAGCCAGTCAGCTCCCAAGGGTGAACATAACCTCATAAATCCTCTGTTTAAGTGTTGCCATGAAATTTTCAGGTAAGAGGGATCCTCCTAGAGGCAGAGCCATGGGCTACAGTGAGCAGTGACTTGGCTCCTCTCAGAAAGCAGAATTATGAGGGAAGTTTGCATCTCCGTGGTGGGGGACTTTATGATGGACCAAAGCTTATTTTACTGCAGACACCTGACTCAATAACGACCTGAGTTAGGCAGATGACACAACTTTACTTGTGGAAAGTGAAGAGGATTTGAAGCATTTACTAAAGGCAACCAAAGAGCACACAGTCTTCAGTATAAATTGTGCCTCAATATGAAGAAAACAAAAATTATTACAACTAGGTCAGTAAGTAACTTCACAACAAATGGAGAAAAGGTTGAGGTTGTCCAAGATCTTGCTTTACTTGGGTTTACAAGCAACACCCACAGAAGCAGCAGTCAAGAAATCAAAAGACGGATCATTTTGGGAAAAGCTGTTGCAAGACCTCTTTACCTGTCGAAAAGTAAAGATGTCACATTGAAGACAAAGGTGCACTTGACTCATACCATGGTATTTTCAGTTGCATCATATACTTGTGAAAGCTGGACATTGAATAAAGGAGACAGAATAAGAATTGATGTTTTTTAATTATGGTGTTTCTGGGGACAAATATTGAATATACCATGGACTGCCAAAAGCATCAACAAATCCATCCTAGAAGAAGTGCAACCAGAGTGCTCCTTGGAAGCAAGGACATGTCATCAGGAGGGACCAATCCCTGCAGAAGGACATCATGTTTGGGAGAGTGGCAGGCCAATGAAAAAAAAGGAAAACCCTCAACTCGATGGATTGACACAGTGGCCACAACAGTGGACTTAACCATAAAAAAATCTTGTGCCAGGCACAGTGTTGGGGAGTGTTTTGTTTTCTGTTGTATATAGGGTCTCTGTGAGTTAGACCTGACTCGAGGGCACTAACAATAACAACAAGCAGACAACTGACTGGTGCAATTTTTTCCATTCATTGAGGCTACTCCACTTTTTCCCATCATTGACTATTGCATGGATAGCAAGAGGGTGGGAGAAAAGGAGAGAAGAGGAATATTGAAATAAAATAACTTTTATCTAGATACCTTATTAAAACTGAAATTTTCTTATTAAGGAAGTCAGAACTTTTCATATTATGTCATAATCTACCAATAAATAAATATGCTACCAAATTCCCTCTGTTGATTCAAGCCGACCTGCTTTCAGGTTCTTCGTGTTGGCAAAGTTGAGTGATCTTCATTTTCTCTGTTAACATATCTAGGTCCCCACACCGTTTGTCTTCTGTGTTCCTGATTCTTTATTTTAACCCACTTGGGGGGTGCAAGGCTTGTTACAAATTATAATGAGGTTTTTATGATTCTGCTCTATGTAATCTCACAGCTGGCTACAGGCAAGGCAATTACCAAGCTCCTTGTCAAGGCTAATAACCTGAAGACTGTGGTTGCTTGGGTAATGTGTTTTTCTTGTCTTATAAGTTTCTGAAAGATTTTCAAAGCTAAAACTAGAATAAGTTTTACTATTGGTCACTGTTTTTTGCTTGCTATAAAATTGCGGCAAATGAGTGCCCAATATTCTTCTGAATGGGACTCAGATTTGTACTCAGAAAGTTGAAAATGTGACTCAGATAGCTATGTGAGAGCTGTTTAGACTTAAGTACATTTCAGCCAGTCTTCTGTTATCTCTTACAAGTGCCTTGGTAAATTACTTTGCGGAATCAGTGGAATACTATCATGCCAGAAATTTACAGACCAAAAATGATTGTTTTGAAAGATAATGTCCAAACAAGAATTGTTAGACAAGAAAGCTCTCCTGTGCAAGATGGCACACACCTACAGTCCCAGAGGCCTGGGAGGTGGAGGCAGGAGGATTGTGAGTTTGAGGCCAGAAGTAGCCTTAGTGAGACCCTGACTCAAAAGGAAAAAATTGGGCTGATGGATGTGCAACCCAGTGATAGAGCACTTGCAAAGTGTGTGGAGGACCTGTATTCAATCACCAAGTAACAAAAACAAGCAAAATAATAATAATAATAAAATAAAATAAACCAACCCTATCCCTAGAATTTGCTGCCTAAATAGAACATTGTCAAATAAATATCTATTTGATATGTTATGGTGCCAAACTTCATAATGAAAATTGAAAATTTAGTTAAATATTTTGTATTTCCATGACAAAAAATCACTTGCACTAAAAAGATATTATTCCCATATCATAAAACAAAAACTTGGATTGGTAAGGCTACCAGATGGTATAATGTCATCTTTGCATTGAGCTCCTGACTACACTAAAAATTTATGAAAGAAACTGCTCATAGGTCTGTTGATTCATTTCCATTCAGTTTGAGCACATTCTATTATTACAGCTACTTTATTAAAATTATTTAAGTATCACATGTGTACAGTAAAGTTTCACAATTGGAATTCACCTAAGTAATTCACCTAAGTAAGTAATCAAATCAAGAATTACCAGCTCCCAGAAGCTCTCGTATATACCCTTGTCTGACACTACCTCCCCAAGATAATCATTAGTCTGATTTTATCAACAACAATTAATTTGTCTTAATTTTTATTTTTAAAACTTAAAATTATATGTTATCTGATCTTTGTTGTTTGGCTTCTTACATGTGTATGAGATTCAGCCATCTGTGCTATTGTGTACAGCATTAGGTCATTATTTATTTCAAAATTTATAGTGAAAAACACGTAACATGAGAGCTATCCTCAGTTTCTAAGTTCATATATGATATTGTTAACTACATACGTATTGTTGTGTAGGGAATGTCTAAAAAGTTTTCACCTAGAGTAATTGAAACTGAATGCCCATTGAAAACATCTCCCCATTTTCCCTTCCCTCGAGTCCCTTACAATCACTATTCTACTTTCTACTCCTGTGTTTGGCTTTAGATATCTCTCATATATAGAATTGTGCAGTATTTTTTTTTGTGGCAAATCATGCTGTATTTGTCTTTCACTTATCATAATGTCCTCAAGATCATTCACATTTTAGCATATGACAAGATTTCCCTCTTTTCTAAGGGCAAACAATATTCCGTTCTATGTATATGCCACATTTTATTTATCTGTTTACCCACCAATGGATATTTTTATTATTTTCCCTTCTTGGCTATTGTGAATATTGCTGCAATGAAAATGGAAGTGCAGCTATCTCTTTGACATCTTACTTTCAAATCTTTTGGATAAATACCTCGATGTCAAATTGGTAGTTCATATTGATTGTTCTGTTTTAACTTTTTGAGGAATCTCCATACTGTATTCCATAGTGGCTGCACCATTGTGTTTTCTTTCCAACAATGCACAAGTGTTCTAATTTCTCCTCATCTTTGCCATCTTTGGTTAAGTGTAGGCACCCCTGTTTTCTTTATGTTACCATTCAAATGAAATATATATTTTTTTCATATTTCTACTTTCAGCTTATATAGTTCCTTAATGTTAAAGTGAACAGCTTGTAGGTAACTTACAGATATATCTTGTTTTACTGCTATTTCATTCAACAACTCCTTTTATTCAGGAGTTTTTTTTTGTGTGTGTGTGTATACATATATATATAATATAATTTATATATATTTAATACAATCACTCAAAAGAAGTTATTATCAACATTTTGTTAATTATTTTCTATATGTATTATAGATTTTTTGTCCTTTTCCATTTTTACTGTATTTTTATTGATTTTTTTCCTGTGATATGATTTCGTTTTTTCACTTTCTTTCGTGTATCTTCTATAGGTATTTTATTTGTTGTATCATCAGAGTTACAGATAACATCTTATAGGTACAGTTTATCTTAAGCTTACAACTTAACTTTGCCTGCAGCCATACCACTATGGCATCCAGTCCCATCAGATCTCAGAAGCAAAGCAGGGTCAGGCCTGGTTAGTACTTGGATGGGAGACCACCTGGGAACACCAGGTGCTGTAGGCTTGGGAGAAGGACCCAGAAACCCACTCCCCAAAACAATCTGCCATTGAAAACCCTATGAATAGCAAAGAAGCATGACAGTAATGTTTCATCTATTGTACATTGGGTTGCTATGAGTTGGACACTGACTTCATGGCATTTAACAACAACAATAACAATTTAACTTTAATCATACAAAAACCCTAGTATTTTCTTTTCTCCTACCACATGTGCTTTATTTTGTTGATGTAATAAATCATAGTCAGGTGCTGCATAATGACATTTTGGTCAATGATGCTCACATATAAAATAGGTATTCTATAAGATTATAATGGAGCTGAAAAGTTCTTATTGACTAATGATGTCATAGTCATTGTAACATCAAAGTGCAATGCCTTTTCCAACTGTGGAGATTCTAGTAGTCACATAAAAATATAGTACACATAATTAGGTACATAATATTTGATAATGATAATAATGACTACAAGATTGGTTTATGTATTTACTAAACTATGCTCTTATTGTTATGTTAAAGAGTATTTCTTCTACTTATTAAAAAAACTTACCGTTAAACAGGACACCAGTTTACACCAATAACAGTTTCATACACCTCATATTTGCTGCATCTTTTAATTTTATCAAGAGGCCATATCAAGTGATTGACCCACACCATAAGATTTATGTAAATAGACTCTATGATGTTTGTATAATGATTAAATTGCCTAAAACCAATTTCTCAGAACTTGCCTCTGATGTTAAGTGACAATAAAGCTAATTATCTTTTTATAAGTTGTATACCTATTGAGGGGCTGGGATTTAGCTCAGTTGGTAGAGCACCGCAGTCTCTGAGGTCCCGAGTTCAATTCCCAGCACCGCAAAAATGGGAGAAGGACCTGGCAATCCACTCCCAAGGCAATCCTGAAACAATCTGCCATTGAAAACCCTATGAGGGTCGCTATGAGTTGGATACCGACTAGACGGCACCTAACAACAACAACAACAACAACATACCTATTGACATGTTGTTGTTGTGAGGTGTCATCGAGTCGTGTCTGACTCATAGCGACCCTCATAGGGTTTTCAATGGCAGATTGTTTCGGGATTGCCTTGGGAGTGGGTTGCCACATCCTTCTCCCAACCTACTGACATGTTTTATAGTTATTTATTTTTATAATTTTGTCTTTTAACTTTTATAACAACTGGAAGTTATTTACTTGCCCTGGTTAAAGTAGTAAAGCCTTCTGTATTTGTCTATATGCTTACCTATACACTTGAATTTTTATATTTTCATATGCTTTTTTGTTCCTGATTAGAGTCTTTTCATTTCAACTTGAAGGATTTTCATTATCATTTCTTGTAAAGTAGGTCTAGTAGTGTTGAACTCCTTCAGCTTTTGTTTATCTACGAAAGTCTTCATTTCCCCTACATTTCTGAAGGACACTTTTGCTGAATATAGTATTCCTACTTGGCATTTTTTTCTTTCAGTACTTTGACTATATCATTCTGTTTCCCATGGCCTTTAACAATTCTGCTGAGAAATCTCCTGGTAGCCTTACTAACACTCCCTCATATGTGCTGAGTCTGTCTTTTCTTTCAAAATTCTGTCTTGGTTCTTTGACTTTTGTCAATTTGATTATAACATGTTTCGTCATGAATTTCTTTGAGTTCATTATATTTGGAAGGTAATTATGTGAAAATAAAGGGATTAATTCATCAAGGAAATATAACAATTCTAAGGATATAAAACATTACAGTGCATAAATATATAAAGTAAATAACATAACAGAAAGGCAAATAAATATACAATAATACAATAAAAATATAGTAATACAATGCTAGTCAAGGACCTCAGTACTCACTTTTGCCAATGGATAAAAATCCAGGCAGAAAATCAGTAAGGAAGCAGTGGATTTGAAAAGTACTATGGATCAAATGGGCCTAAGAGACATGCACAGAACATTTCATACAACAGCAGCAGAATACACATTTTTCCAAGCAAATACTAAACACTTTCCCAGATGGATCATATATACGGTAGGTCACAAAACAAGTCATAACAAATTAAAGATTGAAATCATAAGTTCTTTTCCTATCATGTGGTATGATCCTCTAACCCAATAATAGGAGGAAAATTGGAAAATTCACAAATAGGTGAAAAATATAGAACACATTCTCGAACAACTAATGGGTCAAAGATGAAGTCAAAGGGAAATGTTTTAAAATATTGGAACAAAAATGGGTTCAGTTAGGCTTTTTGAATCTAGAGGCCTGTTTTCCCCCCAGATTTGAGAAGTTTTTGGATATAATTTTTCAAGTAAGTTTACTACTTTTATTTTGATTCTTAAAATTATCATACTGTATATATTTTTCAGTTTCATTGCATACGTAGCTTTATTAGGCTTTCTTCATTCTATTTCTTTCTTTTTTAAAAATTTTGCTCTTCTAACTGGATTATTGCAAATGACCTGTCTTCTATATCAATAATTCATCTTCTTTTTCCCTGCTAGTTAAATATGCTGCCACCTCCCTCTAGGGAGCTTTGCAATCCAGTCACTACATTTTCCCCTCATTTCTGTAGGACTGTAGTTGAAACCAGGACCTCACACATGCTGAGTAAATACTGAGCTGCCTAGCAGCCCCTTTTTTATTTTTTTATTTTGAGCAGAATATTGTTAAATTGTGCAGGTTGCTTCTAGCCTCAAATTTGCAATCCTCCTGTCTCACTGTCCTGAGTCACTGGGATTACAAACATATACTATAATACTGGGAAATTATAACATTTTTAATCCAAAAATTTAGCTTTGATTCTTCTTTATATTTTGTATCTCTTTGATGACATCCTAATTTTGTGCATGCATTCTTTTCCTGAGTTTGTTGATCATCTTTACGATGATTTTTAAAAATTGTCAAGTAACTCATAGGCCTCCGTTTATTTAGGGTCAGATTCTAGGAGTTTACTCTATTGCTTTAATTGGGCTGTGTTTTACTGTTTCTCCATGGGCCTTATAAATTAGTGTTGGGATGGGTGCATATGAGAGAAAAAAAAAAAAAAAAAAAAAAAACCCAAAAACTCTCTTTCCTTTTCTTTACAGGTGTGCTTTATTCAGGGAATGACATTCACCAATCACACTAGGGGTGGAATCTAGGGGCCTCTTAGACCTTTTCTGTGCATGTGTCTTTAAATTTTTACACATAACTGTGCAATTATAGGGATTTGCTAGTTTCATTTTTCAGTTGCTCATAATCTCTTTCTCCCTCTAGTGTCTGTTGGTGGTACTACATGTTCTCTGGAGTTCCCACAAAATACCCAGCTCTCTGTTTTGTGCTCAAGGGTCCCAGGCTTCTAGAGAATGCTCAGTTCTGTCAGTGAGTTGGGCAGTAGAAAAACCTGTCTCTTGGAGACCCCTCCAAAAAGGCAAAACATCAGATCCTTGCCTCAAAGCTTCCATCCCCAGGGAGAAACTGGCAATTGGAGGTTTTCTCTTGCTCATTTTGCTTTAAGCCAGGGAGATTTGCTTTACTGTAATGTTTTCTTTGTATTCAGGAGCTTCTTAACTGGTTTCTGGATTTTATACTAAGGCAATTGGTCCATATATAGTGAATTTGTGACTCCGTTGGGGGAATGAAAGTCTGGGCTTTCTTATCCCATCTTGCTGACACCATTTCACATTAGTTTATTCTCTTTATTGCTATACACTATTTTATTGGGAAATCATACAATTTATTTACTCATTCTACTTTTGCCAGAATACAGAGGTTGAGGTAATAGACCTCATTGTTAATAAATTCTAAGTTTCAATTGTACATCTAGTAACTTACAATTTTAATTTCCATTTCTCTTGTTGTTAATGGGCTTGAAAAACTTCCTACATGTATAGGATAAAATGGTGTTTTCCATTAGCTATCAGCTGGGATTTAGCTCAGTTGGTAGGATGCTGCACTGCAGTCTCTGAGGTCCCGAGTTCAATTCCCAGCACTGCAAAAATGGGAGAAGAACCAAGGCAATCCCGAAACAGTCAGCCACTGAAAATCCTATGAGGGTTGCTATGAGTCAGATACTGACTCGAAGGCACCTAACAACAAACAACAACAACAATTAGCTATCAACTCATACCTTATTCTGTATTTTTGAGAAGAATAAGCTAAAATTCAAATAAATTACATAGCAATGAGCACAAGAAGTCATAGAAACTTAATGAGCACAAGAAGTCATAGAAACTTAAAACAAGAAAACAAAGTAAAGAAATTAGAGATGAAATAGTGAAGTAGAAAACACTCTTCAAACAGTATAGATTCGAGTGCCCAACATGGTCGCACATGCCTGTAACCTCACAGACTCAGGGGCAAAGACAGGAAGATCATGAGTTCAAGGCAAGAGGCAAGTAACTTAGCGAGACAGGTAACTTAGTAAGACTCTGACTCAAACAACAATCAATCAACAGAAAAGAGGTCTGGGGATGCAGCCTGGTGGTAGAGCACTTGCAAAGTATGTGCAAGGGCCTGGGTTCAGCATCCAAGTACTGCAATAAATAGAGTAGTAGATATTTTGCAAAGTATGTGTGAGGCCCTGGGTGCAGCATCCAAGTACTACAACAAGTAAATAAAGTAGTAAATAAAGTAGTAGATTTTTTTAAAATTAGTGGTTATAAAATTAATATAATTAATAAAACATACCTAAAATATTATTATAAGCAAGCACTTATGTAGGACTTAGTGAGAGGCACACTCCTATACTGTGACAATTAGTAACTCATTAAATCCTTACGAAACCTATTATAGGCAAATACTTAATAATTCTCCTTTTACAATGGGAAAAACTGAAGATCAGAGAGATTATGCAATTTGTTCAAGATTGAGCAATCAGGAAGAGGCAGCTTTTTCACACCCAATCTGGCTATAGAATCATTGTGCTATGTCGCTACAACATGTTGCTTTTCAAATTTACCTGTCTTGTTTCTCCTAAATAGAGAACAATGTTATAATAGTTCCTGAATTATTTTGATATAAAAACTGGAAAGAGAATTTTTTGAACAATAAAATATTTTAATGTGCAAGCTTATGTAACTGATCATGTGGTGGATTGGATTTGTTCATAATGGAAAAGATGCTATTTTATGGGTAAGCCCAATGTGAATTCAGAAACCCTGATGTAGGTGCTGTGACTTAATTCTAAAAGAGTTCTAACATTTGTGTGTCACTTGTGCCCTTGTCCATATTAATTACTCGTGAATTGAAGATGCAATTCATTGTTACTCCTGGAGGAGAATTCATCTTCCAAAGCAAAAGAACTCTAGTGAAGTGCTGGATGTCTCTGTTTTCAAATCTTTAGCCCTGTCCTAGCACCAAGGAATACTTCACCTGGAACATGTAAAGTGATCCTAATGTGAAGTTCCCAGTTAGGGAATGGGGATCCAGACTGTTGATACAAAGCCTTTTTCTACAGAATTCCATGGCCTTTTTGTACTGCTACTATACCTTTAAATCCAAATTCCATGGTGACATTTTAAAGACAAAAATAGTTCTTTGTCATCTTT
Organism: Pedetes capensis; assembly: GCA_007922755.1. Lineage (NCBI taxonomy): Eukaryota > Metazoa > Chordata > Mammalia > Rodentia > Pedetidae > Pedetes > Pedetes capensis. The sequence goes on along the minus strand of VMDO01011966.1, from coordinate 41,036 downwards.
TCCCTCTTTTTTCTTTCTTCTGTCATGCTTTCATGTTCAACTGCTTCTGTGCATCTTTTAAATCCCAGAAGAAATCACATCTGCACCATAGCCTACAGCAAATACTGCAGGAGAAGGCACGTGGATGTAAAGGAGTGGCACGTTTTCCCCAAAGACTGTCACCGTGTACAGCTTCAGCAGCTACAAAATTGGCTACATGCAGCATCAGAGAATTGAAAAGAATATGAGATGACTTTGCTCTAAAAATAAAAATAATTTAAAATTCCCTGTGCGTTTTGAGAAAAAATAAACAAACAAAACCTATATTGTAAATACCCATCCAAAGTATAGATGCTTTTCATTATTGAGTCATACGCATTTTGAGAATTTTATGCCTTTGGATAGAAATATATTTTATCATCTCATCTTCTGTTTTTCTGTTTCCTTTTTACTCCTTTTACCTTTCAAATTCTGGGATTACAGAGGTTGACTAAAAGTTTGCAATACTGGATAGGGCAATATGAAAATTTTGAGCATTTTGATAAGCAAATTTTTTCAAAATAATTTCTTATAAAAATGCCTTTCACATAAAACAATAACATTATAAAAACAATATATAATCCAAATAGTTTTGTATTGAATATTATAGAAATTTAGGTATAGAAATTGAGTATCTTAAAGCACTTATTTTAACAAATATATATGAACAAACTGTTTCAGGTTTTTGGTTGTTTTTTTTTTTTTGAATGAGAAAGGAGAAGTGTTTAGAGGGATTTGTGTACATATGTGGTAGTGTCTTGAAAGCTTTCTGATTAGCATTAGTAATATTCTGAAATCTTTTCTTGCATCTAAACTATGCCTAGTAGGGTCCGGAAAAATAATTTCCTCAACTCACATACCTAAAGAACAAACTTAAACTATTAAAAATGCATAAAAAATGAAGACTCAAGTACAGAATACACTTTAATGATAGCACTTTTTTAAAGCAAATAAAAAAGTTAGGAGGATATTCACTAGTATGTTAATAATACTTATTTCTGAGTGGCACGATTCATAGTGATTGTAATTTCTATTTTTATTCTGCTTTTCAGTTCTATTTTCCTATTTTATAGAAAAATTCAATTGCTTTTCTTTCAATATATACAACTCTGCAAAGACTATCATTGCTGAATTTGAGTCTGAAAGGGAGAAATTATTTCATCGAATATTCACTTGAGTTCCTATTATATACTAGGCACTGTTCTAATTGCTGGCTATTGTGCAGTGATCAAAGCAGACAAATTCTGAGTTAATCAATGCATCATTCAAGTGTTGACAGTCTGTAAATCAATAGTATATTTGATGACAATAAGTGAGAAAGCCAAATGGGAAAAAATAAGCCAGAGAAGGGGAGAAAATGTTGTGGTAGTATAGAGGTGGTGGCCAGTGAGGCCTCTACACTGACATTTGAATGTATTTATGGAGAAAACTGAGCAGCTCTTTATGCACAAGTATGTGGGTGAATGTGTGTGCATGTTTATGTAGGACGTTGCTGTTGTGAGGCACCATTGAGTGGACGTCTGACTCATAGCATCCTACATACAACAGGTGAAACACTACCGTTAGTGCTTCTCTGCTATTCATAGGGTTTTCAATGGCTGACAGCATTTTGGGAGTGGGTTGCCGGGTCCGTCTCCCAAGCCTACCGCACCTGGTGTTCCCAGGCGGTCTCCCATCCAAGTACTAACCAGGCCTGACCCTGCTTAGCTTCCGAGATCTGATGGGATAGGATGCCAGAGTGCTATGAATGCAGGTGTATGTAGGACAGTGTGGCTAAATTAGATTGAGTAGGCAAGACTCTGGACAAAGATGACTCGGAGAAATAGCCAAGGACCAGATTCCACAGTGATATTGGTACGTGCTAGATAAGCACTCTACCACCGAGCTGCATCCCTATCTTGTAATAATTCTCACTTGAAGGTATTTTGAACATCTAACTACCTATCTGCCTGTAGCAGTAGCCCTGTGGCATCTGATTCCATCAGATCTTGAAAGCTAAGCAGGGTCTAGTCTGGTTAGTACCTGGATGGGAGACCACCTAGGAACACCAGGTGCTGTAGGCTTAGGAGATGGACTCGACAACCCACTCCCCAAAATCAATCTGCCATTGAAAACCCTATGAACAGCAGAGAAGCACTGATAACAGTGTTTCACCTGTTGTTGTTGTTTGTTGTTAGGTGCCGTCGAGTCGGTATCTAACTCATAGCGACCCTCATAGGGTTTTCAATGGCTGAGTGCTTCGGGATTGCCTTGGGAGTGGATTGCCAGGCCCTTCTTCCATTTTTGCGGTGCTGGGAATTGAACTCGGGGCCTCAGAGACTGCAGCGCAGCGCTCTACCCACTGAGCTAACCTCACCTGTTGTACTCAGGGTCAAAATTTTAAAAATGGCTGCTAATTGTTATCTGCATTGGTTTTGAATAATATTTTTAGTAAATATAGGTTAATCATATAGTAGACTAAATACATTTTGAAGGTCAGGCACAATATCATCTCTCCCATGTAAGGTAAAAGGCATTTATCATCTTCCTCCCCACTGATATTTTTAAGTTTATTGCTATTTTAGGTGCACATTATTATGATGAATGGCACACTCTTCTCTACTTGGATCTCAGAAGGAATTGTACTAGAGTGACTATTTACAAAGCAGAAATTAAGGTGACTCACATGCTTGTTTGCATTTTCCTCAAGAGAAAAATTACCAAGAGCTTAGCTGGCTTTTTTTAGTGTCTGCTTTTTGCTCCCATGATGATTATCACAGGAAATGGTATATGTAATCTGCATTCAAATTGTTTGTATGTAGCGTTCAGAATTTGAGACTGATAACTTGGAATGCAAATCAAAATGAATGATTTAGCATCTGAAAAAGTCCTTTGCATAGGAGTAAAAGAAATATCAATTCTGTGAAGTAGTTTCATTTTTTCCACTACAAAAATGGCATGGTTACAGATTCCAGAATTTCTTGTATTTATCTTGTATTTATGCTCACTAATTTGTGTGAATAAAATGGATTTTTTTCCTTTGTATTAAATGATACCCACAATTAAATGGTTTTAGTGAAATAGAATATTATCACAATACAATAGACCTTTAACCAGAAAGACCGGGGGAAAAAATAAGATGTTTATCAGAAAATAATCATCAAGAGCCTGGCATGGTGGTGTACGCCTATAATCCTAGTGGCTCAGGAGGCAGAGGCAGGAGGATTGCACATTCGAGGCCAGAGGCAGTCTGCATAATTTAGAGAGACTCTGTCTCAAAAAGTAAAAAAATTAAAAATAAAAAATGGGCTGGAGGTGCAGCTCTGTGGTCCAGCACTTGCAAAGCATGCAAGTGCAAGGCCCGGAATTCAACCCCCAGTACCGCAAAAATAAATAAATAAATAAACAAACAAATAAATAAATAAATAATCATCAGGTGAATAAAAAGCATTCTTTCTCAAACAGCAGGTTTTCACTATGTTACCACCTTAAACTCCCTTTTCCTTTGGGTTTATATAGCAGACCATGATTAATGACTGCAGTACTGCTTTATTGTCTCAATCTTATTTACTTGAAGTGGCACAAAAAGCTCCTATGAATCAATCTGATTAACTCAATTAGCATTTTTTCCAACCGGATTGCACTGAACACACACTTTGTCATATATCAATTAGCAAAATATTCTCCAAAAAAGTGTGCTTAGTGGATTATTGACAGGTGGCATCAGTAATTTTGTGCTTGGTTCCTTATTTTTGGGACATTTCCTCCATTGATTGCCAACATTTGAAGGTTTTAACAATCACTGAGAGTTATTTGTTATTAGGGGAAAATTACTTTGCGGTCACAATCACTGGGATTCTAAACTGGGGTGTGAGAGTTATTCTTGGGATGCCAGTACAGTTACTTTGTTTTTCCATATTTGTCTGGTACTTATCATGTGCTTGGTGTTGGCCAGGCCAAATCAGGAAGAAAAAACTTTCGTCCACATTCCATGTGAAATCTGCTTACACTTACATAGCCCATTAGCCTATTAGCTGTGTCAAACTCTGAATGCTTTGCTAACCTAAACTTTTATGTGTTTTTCAATTCTTCCCGTAGAGTTATTTTTCTCTTGGGTAGGGTATTTTCTGTAGGGTAATTTCAAGGCTTCTGATAGTGATTAACTTCCAGTCAATGTTATTCACTTAGCTTAACCAAAGCACAAAGCATATAATATGGCTTTTCAGAATTTCAAGAATGAGTCTCACAATGGAGATTTTTGGTAGCCTAATGGCACCAAAAGACAACATTCCAACCATTGTTTCTGGAGATAGACAAATATTTTATATCACTAACGAGAGGATTTATTTGGCCTTTTCGATATGTTTTTATCAGCACTCTTGCATAGCTACACAGAGGTTTTTCTACTTCAGCATCCTTCAAACTGTAATAACAGGTAAAATAGCCATTCAGGAATGTCACAAGAGAGAGCATTACCCAAGTAATGATGTAAATGTAACTCAAATACCAGCTGTCATCAAAGAGAGTATAGTATATGTTGCAGAAATACAAACAGAAAATGCATTTTTCACAAAATGAGGATTGCCAGATGAGTTCATTTATTCATTGACTATTTTAAGTCACACCCAACAGTTTCAGTACTATAAGTCTATTTGTCAGTATAGTTAATATACAGGATCTTAAAAGTTGAGACATTTTTCAGATAATCTGAGATGATAAAACAATATAAACAAGACCAGAAAGTTAGGGATAAGCAATCTTTTAGCATTTTTAAGTGGGATCAGTTGAATGCTGGGTCCAATTTCACCAGACTGTGTGGATGAATTAAATGCTCTGTACACACATTCTCCATTTTATATTCCATGGTGGCAAAAATATGCAAGTGAACATTAGATAATTTCGGATCTTGCCAATCTACTAGACAAAATAGATGGACATAAACTAAACTCTTGGTAAATAGTGTTGAAGTTATGCCTGAATAAGGAAGTGAATACATTGAGGATTATTAAACTGAATCAATTCATAGATTCCAGCTTGCATACATAAATTCACCAGTTGGGATGCTTACAATTAAACACTGTTGCTTTTCCAGGGACATTTCTTTTAGTCAATTAATAATGCTGTCATGAATTGTTCAAAGATGTGCTGTCTGTTTTCCACAAAGTGTATGTTATGCTGATAGGTCAATAGATCAGCATGAGAAAGAAAATTCAATCCAATTTCAAAATAGGTAGCATTGTTTGAGTCAGTCCCAAGGACATTGTCTATGGCTATATATAAATGTAATTTTTTTAAAAAAATTAAATTACTTTTGAATTATGTACAATTTTTGCTTATCTATATATCCATTTGTATTTAATTAAGAATAGGCCTTTTATCTTCATGATTATGCTTAGAGCATGTGAGATTGTTTTTAAATGCTGTCATTGCTACTGGAAATGGAATTGAATGCTGTTATTTTAATCCATTGTGATGAAAAAAATTAATTCTCTCAATGATTCACAAGTCATTATGTAACTGAAGCATTTCTATATTGTGAGAAAGCAATCTCAAAAATTACCTATGAAGAATAATGCACAGCATAAAAAGATTATTAGCATATAGGGTTTTTATCCAGGCTTTCTTTATTACACTATTTAAATTCTTTCAAGTATTGTGTATATTTTAAATGACTTTCCATTATCTTATTTTTGGAAAGGAATATTGCTGATTAATTTTTGAGTTTATAAATTTACCTTGCAGACATACCAGCTATTTGATCAACTACAATGTTTGGTTGAATTCGTCCTATAATTGGTGGCTCAGACATACTTGTCAAAGTCACTATTTCCTAAAGCAAAGTATCAGTGCTTCAGTCTATTACAACTCAAAATCATTTTTATAACTTTTTAAATCAAACCATAGCCAGAACTCATACACGTTTCTATCTTTGCTGTCTCTCCTAGAGCTCCCATAGCAGTTCCATACTGCCAGGTCCTCTTCAGTGTACTTGTGTGTTTATCCAAAAGATTGAATGTTTCCCGAGGAAAAGGCTCTTCTTATTCTCTAGTACATCCAACAAACTAAGCAATTTGCCCAGCAAAGAGGTGCACTAAAATAATTGTTGAATGATGAAAATAGGTCCATATTTCCTGCATCTTTGATCATCATCATTGGATGCTTTGCTTTGCCAACCGTGCAAATCTCTGCTAGCTATAATGTTCTTCTAGCTTATTAGACAGGGATAACTTATTGTAGAGGTATTGCTTGGAACTAAGACCAGCAGCTGCATGAAAGTATTTGTATGATTCCCATAAAAAGAGGAAAACTCTAAGGAGAAAAAAGGGCTCAAGGCAGCTATCTGCGGAGACTTTTTTCCCTCATGAAATATACAATATAAAGATTGTGTGTTCTTCTGTGAGGACGGGGTATTTTTCCTCCAGTATATCAGTGGTTGTTAGGTGTTGTCCAGTTGAATCCAACTCATACTAACCCTATATACAACAAAATGAAACATTGCCAACACTGTGTCATGCCCAGTACTCTGTCAGTGCTTCATTGCTATTCACAAGATTTTCCATGCCTGATTGTTTTGAGATTGTTTCAGAGTGGGCAGCCAAGTCCTTTTCCTATTTTTACTGATTGAACTCAGGGCCTCAGAGCATGCAGAGCAAGCACTCTACCAACTGAGCCAAACCCCAGCCCCAAATATATCTACATTGTTGTCAGATGCTGTGGAGTTGGATCCAACTCTTAGCGACCCTATGTACAACAGATGAAACACTCCCCAACGCTATGCCATGCCCTGCACTATTGTCAGTGCTTCTCTACTGTTCATAGGGTTTTCAATGGCACATTATTTCTGGAGTGAGTTGCCAGGTCCCTCTCTCTACTCTGATGCACCTGGTATTCCCAGGCAATCTCCCACCCAAGGATTAATCAGGCTGATCCTGCTTAGCTGTCTATTGTTGTGGTTTTTGTTAGATGTCATTGAGTAGTGTCTGACTCAAAGTCACCCTCAGAGGGTTTTCAATGGCTGATTGTTTCAGGATTATTTCAGAAGTAGATTGCCACATCCTTCTCCTGTTTTGCAATGTTAGGGATCCTCAGAAAGTGAGGAGCAGTACTCTGCCAACTGAGCTATGCCCTCACAAACTACTCTGAAAACAGAAGAGAATATGGCATATTCTCTGGTCTAGTTGATTTACTTTTGATATTGACATATGGCTATTAAGTTATTTTTAAAATATGTAAGAAATATTTTTTCATATAAATAGTAAACATTAGAAAACTCAGCAATCACTCAGGTTTAACCTTACATATTGAAAGTGGAGCCTCAGATAATTGAGTCTGACATAGAATCACATAGTTTACCATATAGACTTGGTTTCATGACTCGATTTTCATCATGTCAATTTCATATCCTGTGACAAAACATACTTTTGTATACTTTCTGTGATAATTACAAAGATTTCTTCCTCTGTAGAATATCATTTATATTGTCATAATGAAAGCCAAGGAAAATGATTTCATTTATACAGATTAGATCTGTGTACTAAGAGTTGCTCTGTGTGTTCTGAGGTCCTGGGTTCTATCCCCAGCCCCACAAAAATGGGAGAAGAGCCTAGCAACCCACTCCCAAAACAATCAGCCATAGAACACCCTATGGATAGTAGAGAAGCACAGACATAATGCTGGGTGTGGCACAGTGTTGTGTCAGGTAGAGTTTTGTTCTGTTGTACAAGAGGTCTCTATGAATCAGACCTGATTTGAAGGCAGCTAACAATAACAGCAACAACTATTGTTGTTAGTCACCAAAAAACCAGGTGGACTCATTCTGATGAGAATCACAATGGGGGGATTCCACCCTCTCAGGAGTTAAGCATGCTGCCTAGTGGGCTGTGTATCCTTTTATTAAGGTTAAACAAGCTTAGGGTCAGGTTAAAGGACAATATCAAAAAGCATATGTTTAAAGCACAGTATAGGAACACAGCTAATATAAAGAACAAGGCAGTGGATAACCTAAGATTCAGTATATACTGATTGTTATTGTTGTAATACTTGCAGGCAGATCTGCAAAGACTCCATGAGACAAGGAGAAGTAGGCCCCCAAGAGTTTGTCCTCAGGGTCCCTCATAATTCTGGAACCCTGTCTGTAGAGCCCTCAGATTAAAATCTCTGCCTCAAGTCACAAAGAGCTCTGCAGCTGCGTATAAGTAGATAAGGAGGTCACATCCTGTATACATCTATAACAAACAACAACAACAATAGATGTGTGTACTACTTACACATACTGACTGGCATTCTTTAAAGTGAAATATGCTTGCATGTATTTTTTTACCTCATTCTATTTGGCTTCTCTTTTAGGATTTGATATATATTTCTGCAAAGCCTCTTTAGGGAGGGAATGATCTCATTTGCCCTTGCAGCCACAATGAGAAATGGTAAACATCTTCTGCCTCTCTTCATCAGATCTCTGAATTCATGGAACCAGGTAGAGCAACCAGCGTGACATTCTGCCATGAGATCTTTGGTGTATATACAGTAGTTCAGTTGGACAGCAGTGAGAAGAGAACTCCACATTCCAAAATCACACAACAAAAACCACACTCTTCTTTTTAATTGTCATTATAATGAGCAGATCGATGCCTAGCATTTCTGACCCCTCAGTAGTCCAGTTTGCCTCTTTTGCTTGCATTTTACCCTTTTTAGAAAATTTTGCTTGATCAACTAATTCGCAACAATTATCAAAGGAATTATCATACTTGTTATAAACATATCATTCTCATATCCCAATTAAAGTCATGTTAGTGATTTCAAGACAGGAACACAAATTAACTTAATTTTGAAGTAAATAAACATTAAAAGTTTATTGTATAGGATATTTCTTTAAATACTTTTAAAAACTTAAATTTTCTCCCCTTATCTCTTGGTAAAATAGAAGCATAAATAATACCAATGTTTAAAGTTCAAGTAATAAGGAGTCAAATACTTAAAAATGCACAGAGATAATGTGTTTTGATTACTATGACCTATACTATTCAGATTATTTTTAATCAGATGACATATATTCCTTTTATGTGCCAGGCACTGCTCTAAATTTTTATAGAAATTATTTTTCATAAAAGACTCGTAAGTCAAGTACTGTCATCATTATCTCACAGGTGAGGGAACTGGTACTTAGGGAAATGAAATAACATAAAGTGACTCAAGGTGGGTAGTAGTGGAGGAACTGCATTGAAACCCAAGCATTGAGCTCCAGAGTCTAAGTTCCTGGCCATTCACTGGGGCTACTTCTTCACCTGAAGAGATAGAGCATTCAATCTAATAATCAGAGTCTTTTACTTGGTATACAAGGAAATAAGCCAAGGAGTTTTCAAGGCTTTCCTCCATCTCTTCCCTCCTACGTGATACATCCTCAGGGAAACACAATTTATGGGAAGCATGCCCTTCTATGGCAAGCCCCACAAACAGATCACAATTGCTGTGGTCGGCATTAGAACAGTCTTCATCAGTTCAGGCTGCAATAATCAAAATATAGACTAGGTGGCTTAAAACACAGAAATTTATTTCTCAGTTGTGGACACTGGTGAGTCTAAGGTCAAGGTTTTGGCTGATCCAGTGTCTGCTGTGAATTAGAAACATTGAAAGAATTAGAAACATTGGCCACTTGCCAATATCAGTTTTATATTTGTATCCTCAGGTAGCAAGGGAACAGAAAGAACTTTTTCAGGTTGCTTCTTATCAGGGCAGTAGTCCCATTTATGCCTGCAGCCATACCACTGTGGTGTCCAAACCCATCAGATCTCTGAAACCTAAGAAGGGTGGGGCTTGGTTAATATTTGGATGGGAGACCACCTAGGAACACCAGGTCCTGTAGGCTTGGGAGGAGAACCTGGCAACCCACTCCCAAGAAACAATCTGCCATTGAAAACCCTATGACTAGCAGAGAAGCACTGACAATAGTGTTTTGCCTATACTATGTAGGGTTGCTGTGAGTTGGACACTGATTCGATGGCACCCAACAACAACAACAGTCCCATTTTTGAGGGTTCTGTCCTCATGAACTAATTCCCTCTCAAAAGCTCCACCTCCTATTACTACCACATTGTGGGGTTTAAGACTTCAACATATGGACCTTTTAGGGGTAACAAACATACGGTCCCTAGTAGTACCTATCTGGTTAAGATGCCTTATCGATATCCCACTTGATTATTCTAGGTACTTCTGAAAAGGAATGACAGGTCTGAGTGCAGCTGAAACATCATCCAAGAAATTACTTCTTTTGTAAATGTTTCATACTAAGATATTTTGTGCTAATTCAGATGAGCCATGTTGCTTCTAAATCATCGAACTCAGTCCAGTAGCCATTCCACATTTGTGTTTGCCTTGTGTGACATACTCTTTTGATGTGAATTTAATCAAAAGACAGAGCAACAGTTTAAATTACTACAATATGATTGGAATTGAGGACAGTAGTTTGGGTCAATGCTTATCAAATTTGGGGAGCGTGGGAGTCACTTGGAGAGCTCATTAATACATATTCTTGTGTCCCAGTATTTCTTGATTGAGTACATAAGGTCTGAGGCTCCAGAATTTGCATCTCTAATAAGATTTCAGGCAATGGTAAAGCTGCTTTCTGTGAGTAATATTTTGAGTAGCACTGGACTAGATAAATTCCAAAGAGTGTCATGATAATGATAGTTTTTAGAAAAAGAATTAGAAACATGAGGTGTGATCAAAAATATGATGAATGTTTAACACATTATGTTATAATGATAGTTTTTAGAAAAAGAATTAGAAACATGAGGTGTGATAAAAAATATGATGAATGTTTAACACATAATGTTGAACACATTATGACAATAAAAGATACGCTGTCATTAACCCCCCTAAAAATACTTCCCCTGGCTTTGAACACAATTTTCCCATTGCTCTTTCCACTTTCCAAAGCAGTTCTGGAAGCCCTCTTTTGTGAATGTATTAATTAGTCTGTGATGGCTGCTTGCATGTCCTGAGCCTATTCAAACTTTTACATTTCAAGGTTATTTTGAATTTGGGGAAGAGCCAGATGTCGTATGGTACCAAGTCTCATGAATCAGGTGGATGAGAACACGCTGTAATGGTTTATTTGGTAAAATTTGCTGTTTCAGAAGTGATGGGTGACACAGAGTATTGTCATGATGAAGGATGAAACTAAAGACACTCTGAAAGGGAACTTGCAGAGCTGCTTCAGAAAGTGGCAAAAACAATGGGATAAATGTCTTAGAGGCCAGGGGGAGCACTTTAAGGGAGATTGAAAGCAGCATGTCTTTTAGTGGGAGAAGGACATGGCAATCAACTCCCGAGGCAATCCCAAAACAGCCATTGAAAACCCTGTGAGGGTCACTATGAGTCGGACATGACTTGACAGCACCTAACAACAACAACAACATATCTTTTATGGTAATATTTTTTTTGAAACAATCACCATATTTTTTGTTTATACCTCCTACATTCCTCATTATAGTCTGTGTGCTATGTCCCAGAGATCCTCTTGCTTTATCTTTTCATAGATGTGGAGTCTCTATGCTGTTTAGTGTTCTTCCTTGCAAAGGGTTGTCCCTGCCTCCTGAGATTTTATTATTAGCTATCTTTAATCAGCTCTCAAATAGACTTGGGCTTCCTTCGTAGAGGAGTTGCTTCCTCACAGGCACGCACTGTACTACAGAATAATTACTAACACACAGACTGCTAGTATTTGCTTGCAATAGAGAAATTCTAGGGTTTTGTGCCAGGAAGCCTTCTCTTTACCTTTCGTGATACCCTAACATGTGACCTGTCTTCATCCCTGGGACACAGTAAGTTCTTAAAACCTACCATTATCACATGAGAGGTGGAATGGCAGAACAAACCATTTTACGTATCATGATTAAATTGCTTTTAGTCCTTTCCTCCACTGATAAGGCAGATAAGAAATCTCTCATAAGCTAATACAAATTTTGTGCACTTGCTTGGCTAAGTGATGCTGTATTATTGCTCTGGTGAAGTTGAACATGGCTGAAGGAGCCCTTTCTGGGCAGGGAGTATATTTATGACATACTTAGGAGAAAACCATGTTTAGCAAAGTGTTAAAAATGCCTTTCCCTATTAGCCAAATCCTGTCAAAGAGTTTGAATTAGACCATTTTTCACATTTAAGAACTCATTGTACTCTCTCACTCTCTGCTTCTTTTGAACTTTCTGCAAATGCTTTATAAGCATTATCTTGTTTTTCCTTACAACACCATTCGGAGGTGTGTGACCAAGTAGTGTTATCCTCATTGTACAGGCACATAGAAGTTAATTGACTTTCTTCAGGTCATGGAGAAGCAGAGAGAGCCAGCAATAAAAGAAACATTAGCCTGCTTTTTCAGAGTGTGAGCACAGTGGCTGGCATAGAACTCCTAACCCTGTCCAACAAGCTAATGCAAACCCCAGGAGATTAGCTGGAGAAATGGGGGCCTTTTGGAAGATGTTTGTAAGGATCACAGATTTACTTAGGGTCAAGTAAAAACATGCTTTGAATTTCATTTTTAAAAATTAAAAAAAAATCATTGTAGGGGATAACAAACAGAGATTCCAATAATTCCTAAATCACAGAGAAGTTATTTTAAAATTTCTGTGATTTTGGTTTAAAATGTGCTTAGTATTTGCCATGATAGTATGCTATTACTGGGTCATTTACAGAGAAAAGACATTTAATTAATTCACAGCTTTTAAAGTCCAGAGCATGGTACTGGCATCTTCTTGGCTTTGGTGAGGACATGGGTTATAATGTCATGTCAATGGCATCACAGGGAGAAAGCATGCAAGTGGTAGATCTGTGGTGAGATAGAAAGTTAGAAAGACAGAGATTCAGGGGTCAGGGTTGCTCTTTTACATCAGCATACTCTTGCAGGAACTAATTGGGATCCAAGAAGAACTACCTTTTCTAAAATTTATTTATCTATCTATCTATCTATCTATCTATCTATCTGTCTATCTATCTATCTATCTATCTATCTATCTATTTATTTATTTATTTATTTATTTAGTGCTGATGGGAGACTTAGCCCGCGGCCTCACACAGACTTTGTAAGCTCTTTACCATGGAGCTGCACCCCTCAGCAACTTTCCAATTTCTCACATCGTCTCACTAAATTATGCAGGCTGCCTCTGACCTTAAATTTGCCATCCCTTCTGCCTTCACTTCCCCAATCCCTGGGATTACAAATGGGTGCCACCACGCCCTGGCCTCCAGGAGAACTACTTTAATCCCTTCTGAGGGCAACAAGGCCAAAGACCTAAAGACTTCCTACCAAGCCCCACCTCTTAAAGGTCACACCACCTCTGCACTGCTGCACTAAAGACCAGTCCCCCAGCATATGAACCCCTATGGGACAAGCCACATCCAAAAGACAGCAGACACTGAGCTGAAGCGTACACACATAACCTCATTTCTTTTATAATGTGCCCTGAATACTGTTTGAAGAGAACCTGCCATGGACCTATGTGTTTCTATCTGTTTTGCTAAGCATATGAAAACTCCCAGATTCTGACTGTTTTTCCACCCTGATCTCTTACCTGGATTGTTTATGCAGATATCAATTCTGAAAAGTGAGGTAGTACTCAACAGGAATGAGTCACGTAGTCCTGAAACATATTCAGTCTCTCTTTGGACCAAGAATTGATGTGCTGACTGCTTACTATACAAGTGACAGTTTTCTTGCTCTCAGAGTTCTCTAGCTACAGGGCAACCTTAGTTTGTATAGCTATCCCTCTGGACCCATCATGTCACCCATGCACTTTGGGGCTTGGGAAACTGTCAAAAATGTGATGATATCCCTGCTATTGCTTTTGCTGTGCTTAATAAAGTCTTTTGTCTCTGAATCAGAAGTCTCATGTTTTCTGTCAGTAGCCATGGATTTGTGACAGGCTAGATCTGTTTACTCTAGTGGGAATTCTACTGCTTCTAGCTTTCTTCCATACTGCAACACATATTTAAGTAAGGAAACATCTCCAGAGCCATACTCAGATTCTTCCCAATAGGTCCTTCCCAAAGTTTAGGTTATTTTATAGAAAAGTTTCATTTCAGTCACATGATGATGCTCAATGAGCTAACTGAGGATTTAGAAGACCAATATTAACATAAAATAATGAAGTTCAAAGCTCAAGAGATTTGATCTAGGAACCAGGAGGATACACTTTCTGCCTCTTGTGACTTTCTTATCTGGTGTCTTGTAGCCACGATGCCAGGGTTTCTATATGTTAGGTGGCAGTCACAAATGCAAATGCCCCACACTGTCTAAAGCAGCCAGAGATAAAACCAAAGCTGGGCTGAAATGATATGGACCAGACTAACAATAGCCTTTGCTGTAGTAAGGCATGATTCTAAGTTATCGTTCTTCTATCATTGTCAAGAACATTCTGAAAGCAAGAGCTATGTAATATTTATGTCTGTCCCTCTGCAATAACAGTCCTCATGCCTTCAACTTAGACATGTTTATTGCTTGCCTGTCAAATAAATGATATCAAAGGCCTTATTGGAAAAGGCATCATGTGATAGTCTCAAATAAATCTGCCTGGGTTCAAATCTCAACTCTGCTATTTATTGGCAGCACACTTGGTCAATTTCTTTAGTCTCTGTCTTAGTGTCCTTATATGTAAAGATAAAATATCAGAACCTACCACTCAAAGTTGTGAAATTTAGCTCTCAGCAAATACTCAATAGCCTTTGGTTGTTATTGACACAGAGTATTAGAACCCAGTAGGATGAGATGTGTAAAATATTCAAGAAAGAAAACTATGCCTCGAATTATTCTTGTTTATAGTATGTATAGTATCTGTCCAAATTTAGATTTACATGATAGGAAATTAAGTCCATATTTTAAGTCATAAGTCTAAATTCATCATAGACTACAAAACTCACCTCATGTTTAGTTATTTTAAATGTGAATCATGCTCTCTTGAAGCCTGAATGAAATTGAAATATTAAATTTGATTTTCATTTCTTATAATAGTTATTACTCATCGTTTGGCACACGAACATCTTCTCCCTCCTTTAGGTAAACATTTCCCCCACATTTGCCACCTTGCCCAACAACATAGCTAATTCTGAATCAAAATTAACACAGCCTGTCAATTTGGTATGTGCAACATCTGGTTGCTTCTATAGTTACCATTTGTTAGGTGAGAGTCGTGTATTTCATTTGGAAAATATGTCATGGGGTCTTATCCATCACCTACACAGTGCTCCTTCTTGAGGAAGTTGCTTCCCAACTCTTTTGCTATTCTTCCTTACATGTTGAGGTCTTCTAAAGAAAACTTTACTCCTGGATGGAGACTGTCTCCTTACCCATCATGTAGTTGTTTCATTTATAACACTCTTGAAAAGCATAACATCTTGCTGTAATATCCACAATCAACACAGATAATGTTACATTACTCAAATTGCTGGAAATCCATTATGCCCTATATGTGGAGTAAATGAGCAGCAAATCCACACAGCTGCTGCTAACTGCTCTTTTAGACTTCCCTATAGTTAAGTAATGAATCTTTATCAACTTCCTGAATAATTTACTCCTAAATGCATTAAACTGAATGTAAAAGGAAGTTTTACAAAATGAAGAGAAACCAGTTCTGAGAGTTGGTGATTATCTTAAAACTTCCATAATATTCCTTTTTTTTTTTTTGAACAAAAATAATCACAGTTCAGTTTCTCTAGTAGTGGCTTAAAGTGATATAATAGCCTTAGCTTGAAGAATAAAGCTTAAAATAATAACAGCAATAATAATGAATCTATAGCTACTGGTTTGAGTCTAACATTCAATCAAATGTAAACAGGAGAACATAAGCTTCTGTAATTAGGTAACAATGTGTTGGTCATACTAATTTTGCTTAATCCCATATTTATTTTGCCTGCAGCCATAGCACTGTGGTGTCAGATCTCTGAAGCTAAGCAGGGTGAGACCTGGTTCTCACTTGGATGGGAGATCATCTGGGAACACCAGGTGGGCTTGGGAGAAGGACCTGGCAACCCCCTCCCAAAAACTCAATCCACCATTGAAAACCCTATGAATAGCAGACAAACACTAACAAGTGTTTTGCCTATTGTACATAGGGTTTCTATGAGTCCGACACCAACTGGAGGGCACCTGACAACAACAACAACAAAAATGATTGTTGTAAAAAATAGAGAAAAAAATCAATTTTATGATTACAAAAAAATGAAGCAATCACATACAACAAGGATTTGGACTTAGTCCAACTTTGTTATAGAAGTTTATCTTTGTAGCTATTCCCAATTTCATTCTGCAACAGCTCTTTGCTTTGGAGAATCTTAATAACAATGTTCTTAATAATTCAGTTAGAAGGAGCTTTGAAAAATTTTTGGTGATATTTTCTTATTTAATGATTTTAAAAATGAGGCCAAATCAACTCAATTAACATTCGTACCCTGGACCAGTTGGTGAACACAAGATTGAAAGTATTTTCTAAATCCTAATCCAATTCCTTAAGAAAAATAAATATCACTGCTTCAACTAATAGGCAGGAGCATCAGATGAAATTCTTTCTAGGTAATCCTGGCAGAGGAATTGCCTCCATGACCAGATCAAGTGTTTTCTGATGGACCTAACACCCTTGAGTTCTGCCTTCCCCAGATTTCATTGTAAGTTTCCTATCCTTTCATTCTGAAGGTGATGAATAACTGAAAACATAAAGTGGTCAATAATTAAATATGGAATTCCTCACATAGTTGATACTTATATTTTAGTGAGACTTTCTGAGGAGACCAACACTTGATGAAAAGCAATGTGTCTCCACCTCATTTCAGGTATTTTGTTAAACCCACAAAGGATATGTTTGAGAAGGCTAGTTACTCAATACATCTCACTCCATAACTCACTGGAAGGCAACAACCAGGGCTACTGAGGTAAGTAGTGAGGCCATGTATTCAGCTAGCTTTACAAGAAAGAGTTACAACTGTATTTCAGTAAATAAGAAAATCATTCATTCAGCACAACTGAAACAGTACAGTTCCTTGTCCTTAATCACTGGCACCTTTATTCTTTGGTGAAGATTGATCTATTGTCTTTGTAAAAGATGGGATTTCTAAGAATCAAATATTGAGTTTTAAAAGACAACATGGCAGCATAATTAAATCCTCCTCAGGGCTCTAATAGAGCATAGAAATCATCCATTGCAGCCTAGATACCTGTCTATTTCAATTTTATTTACATGATGTCAGTTGAATCATTTAGAAAGTGATAGCGCAACATACCAAATTTTGTCACTTATCAAACTCTACGTGTCTACTTCTTGACTATATTTTCCCAATAAGTGTGACCTCTTTGAAAACTGGTGCAAGGTTGATTAATACTTCCAGTGTCTAGCACAACACCCAGCCCAGAGCAGAAACTGCTCAAAACTCTTTTGTTTCATAAAATCATCTATAATAGTTACTTTAGAAAAGAAGAAAAAGAATCCATCATATAACGTATCTTAAGAGGGCAGTTTTCCTTCCTTATCAATGTTGTCTAATTTCATCTTGATGTCAAATTTCTTTATAGCATACATTTTGAAAGTAGCAAATTTCAACTTAAATTTTTAAAAAGTCTCAATCCTTTACTCAGCAGTATAGTTTAGAGATCTCTTGTTCCAAGAACAGACATGCCAATTTATCATATAAGATGACAACAATTATTCTGATTTAGTAAACGGAACAATATATAATTATACATCCTTAAGAAAAAGACACAAGGAATTAATAAACAGCAGCCTTTATATTATACCAGTTTTTTGACCTTTTAAACTAAAGCAATAAAATGCCCTGTCCCAGTCATTTGAATATCAGAACAAAATGAGTATATCACAAGCAAACAACACTCTGAAATCTCCGCCACATTATAATATACTATAGAATTTCTGTTGTCCACGTGGCATCTGATCTCATCAGATCTCAGAAGCTAAGCAGGGGCAGGCCTGGTTAGTACTTGGATAGGAGACCACCTGGGAACACCAGGTGCTGTAGGCTAGGGAGAAGGACCCCACAGCCCACTCCCAAAAAACAATCAGCCACTGGAAACCCAGTGAACATCAGAGAAGCACTGACAATAGTGTTTCGCCTGTTGTATATAGGGTCGCTATGAGTTGGATGGGCTGGGATTTGGCTCAGTGGGTAGAGCGCTGTGCTGCAGTCTCTGAGGTCCTGAGTTCAATTCCCAGCACCGCAAAAATGGGAGCAGGGCCTGGCAATCCACTCCCAAGGCAATTCCGGAACAGTCAGCCATTGAAAACCCTATGAGGGTCGCTATGAGTCGGATACCGACTCGACAGCACCTAACAACAACAACAACATGAGTTGGATACGCACTTGATGGCACCTAACAACCACAACAACAATGTAAAAGAATAGAACAATAATTTGCCTTTTATAAAAGGCATTGCTTAAGGAGATTACATTCACAGAGATATTTATTGTCTTGTTCTTTCATTTTTCTTTTTTGTTGTTGTTTCTTTGGCTGTACCGGGGGTGAACTCAGGGCCTCACACATGTGAGACAACTGCTCTACCACTGATGTGCACGTCCAGTCCCTTTTTATTTTTTATTTTCACACAGATTCTCACTAAGTTATACAGGCTGCCTCTGACTTTGAACTCCCGATCCTGCCTCAGCCTCCTGCGTTGCTGGGATGAGATATTTAATTTCTTAAAGTAATTTAATTGGTAAATTTCTATCACACACACATTCCTTCCAGCACACCAGTTCATTTGCCTTTGGTTACCATCAGCTCAAAATTTAATCTTGACATTAGCAAACTGTATTTATTTGTATGGAGAGAAATAGTGCTTGAGTTTAATTACAATGAAATTTTTGTTAAAAGCAGCAATGAGTTTAGTCCAAATTTACTTGTTTAGAAGAAAATTGGAAGGTTTTGAGAGAACATTATCTACATTAATAGGCAATTTTCAATCCCTAATTTAAATTCTCTACTTGAATTAATCAAACAATAAGAAACAGTATGGAGTCCTAGAGATAGAATTGGGATGGGAGCCAGGAAACATAGTTCCAGATAAATATCTGCTACCAATTATATAGCCTTGGGCAACTTACTTGATTTTGTTGATCCATATCAATTACTGCTGTTTTTTTCTTAAATATTTCTTACTTCTAGGAGGATTTCTGTTTTTTTTTTTTGTGTGTGTGTGTGTTATTGTTCTATTTTTTATTTTTAGCACTCAACCACTGAGCTGCACCCCTAACCAATTTTTTTTTTACTTTTTTTTTTTTTGAGATAGATCTTACTAAGTTACACAGGCTCCCTCTGGGCTCCAACTTTCAATGCTTTTGACTCTGCCCCAACAGTCACTGGGATTAAAGGTGTGCACCACTATGCCTGGCTTCCCTGAGGGTTTTTCTTGCCTTTGTCCATGTTGATACCTGCCCGCACTGGCTTTAATCCACTTCTATCTCCCTTTGGACCACAAATTCCTCCTCTCATCCCATTTGTCTCCACAAATTCCACCACAAATTCCTCCTCTCTTCCCAGTCCTAGGGCTGTTTCTCACACCTCTGCAAGGATGATTTTTCTATAGAGAAAATTTTACTAGGCTATTTAAATCCTCCGAAGACATGTCATTAGGTACAGGGTATGGCAGCTCTTCACCTAGGCTGGCCAGTCATTCACACCCTGACCTCTGGCCATTTAATGCTTCAGTCTGTCAGCCCCCTTCTACAACCAGTTATCAGCTCACATGGAATCACTGGAATTAGTTGCAGTTTCTTTTACACCTTGTCACCTCTCTTTATAATGCTCCTTTGTCACTAACCTGGCTAACTTGTTTTTCATCCTTCAAGCTTCAATCTAAAAGCTGCTTCTTCTATGAATTCCCCACTGAGCTCATTCAGGAAAATCACATAAGTGGTAACCTGAAACTGATCTTACATCTCTGTTCTCATCATTTTCCTTATAAGTGGTTCCTGTGGATGATTCATTTATTATTGCTCTTCATTAAAAGATCATTAATAATATTTGATTATATGCTATCCTTTAATAGACTATGATATTTCTGTCTTTTCTCTCTCTCTCTGGATTCATCCTCTTGATTTATAATTATGTAGTTCAATGCAAACCTAAAATGTGTTATTGTAATCAATGAATGGAACTTGCCTATGTTTGTAACATGGGTGGTCTTGAGGGCATACTTTCAGTCTGTGATTATGTGTCCTGATGTCTCTGAATAACCTAAAATTTTGTACAGCTGTGCATGCTTACCTATCTGCTCAGGAAAACGACCATAGTTTTCTTTTCTTAAAATCAGGTTTACAAACAGATTCATAACCCAAAGATTATATCCAATTTTAATATTGGATCAGCTTACATTTATCAACAAACCACAAAATACAATAATAAAATTATCTCCATGCCAGAACCTACTAACTCAACTCAACAGTCATGATGCAATCAAATCTGTCACTGGCTCTTTATTCCCATCAGATCTTTGCCCTGACACTTTGTCAATCCACGTAGGCAAAAGCAGAGAGAGGGCTACAACTTGCACTCTGTGTGAGCCTTTGAAGAATATCATAATCAGACTCGTGCTACCCAGAGATTTGAGTGGAGAGATGGACTAGGAAATTTCAACCTGGGAATTGTCTTGTGTTTATCAGTTTACTATAAAGTGTCTAAGGGCTGAGATTTAGTTCAGTTGGCAGAGTGCTGCGCTGCAGTCTCTAAGGTCCCAAGTTCAATTCCCAGCACCACAAAATGGGAGAAGGACCTGGCAATCCACTCCCAAGGCAATCCTGAAACAGTCAGCCATTGAAAACCCCATGAGGGTTGCTATGAGTCGGATACTGACTCGACAGCACCTACAACAACAACATAAAGTGTCTAAACTGCATTCATAATTCCATACTTGTTCTTGACATTTAGTGAAATTTAACAGAATGTTCTCAGTTGATTTTCAATATTTGAGATACTAATGTTCAGTTTGTGAGTACACTGAGCGACACACTAGTATCCCATCTAATTCTTCATTGAATATTTTCTTCATTGTCTTGTTTTATAAATGAAATTTTTATTAACACATGCAAACAAATTTAAAAAATTTGTATTTCATAAAATATATGCTTTTCAAAAAACATATTTCTAGATGCAACTAACAACTGTATTTTACAATTCATTTTGTTATAATTAGTTCAAATAAGTCATAGCGTGTTCCATGAGAGTTCCATAATCCTGTTACCCTGAATTTCGTTAGAGTCTTATGGTGGCTTAATCATATACGAATATGAACTCAATTGTAGAGTAGGAATTAAATTAAAATATACTATTCATAACCCTTGTTTGGAAACATAATTTGTCATTCAGTAATAGCCAGACAATTCTTTTGGAAAAGTGACTTGAAATATGGTAGTGTGTTGGAAACATAAACATTGCATTCTATTTAAAAATTATAATATTATCATTCATTAATTTCCTTATATTACTATCAAGCACCGATACCACTTCCATGATAGTAATAGGACACTATAAAGAAAAACATCAAATTTGCTGTAATTTCCTTTTTTATTACTTTGAAATGCAGTTTAAGTTTACATATTGAAATCTTGTACTCTGTACCATACATTAACTCTCCTATGTTGCCCTAGAGACATGGGTATGCCCTTAATTAGTACAAGGGCTCAGTGTATGCAACAATTTTGGTCTTAGGGTGACAGCCAAAAGAGAAACCAACTTTGGAATACTATACTTTCCAACTACATTCATAATTCCTTCTGAATCTAAAAATATTGATAACGTTTATATATTTTTATGTGAGATGTTTTGCTTGGAAGAAATCTCATACAGAAGTGACTTTACACAGCAGGTAACAGTGTCAGCTGTGGTTGAAACATTTAACAAAAGTGTCTGGGTTAAGGCTTAGGGCTATTTCTCCCTCACTGTTAATTCTATGGGGGTGTGGCTGCATATAGTAGGGAGCAGTTTGAAAAATTACTGGTATAGATCATTGATAACTTGTGATTAGTTCCCCTTAACTTTTACAAGTAGTAACGTATATACCAATTTTTGAGAATTCAAACTTTTAAGTACACTTAAAATTTTATTTTCATTAATGCAACTCTTTATCAAATCAATTTTGGGTTTTCTATTTACTATAAAAATATTATTTACTCTATCAAAATTTTTGATGTTAAAAAAAAGAAACTAATGACCTTCGAATGTCATAGAAAATTGTTTATAGAGTTTAGGTTAAAAATCCCTATAGATCATTCTATATTATGTAGGGTATTATTGCCTCTCTGCACCATTTACCCCAGTCTTTACTAATGAAGAAGATAAACAGAGCAAAATTACATCTACTTCTTCTCAGGTACCCATAGGATTTTTGCTAATGTTATGAGAGGCCTTTTGATTGGATTTTATTCATTTATTCAGAAGGTATTTATCAAGTGTCTACTATTTGCCAAATTCAGTTCTCAGCATTAGAATATAGTGATGAGTAAAATATAAAAAATTTCTTAAATTCATAGAAACTAATCTTAAGTAGGAAGAGATTATCAGCAATATATATGTATACATATATATATATATATATAATTTTTCTATATATACTTATATATCTTCTAACTGTATTTGGGCTGGGATTTAGCTCAGTGGGTAGAGCGCTGTGCTGCAGTCTCTGAGGCCCTGAGTTCAATTCCCAGCACCACAAAAATGGGAGAAGGGCCTGGCAATCCACTCCCAAAGCAATCCCGAAGCACTCAGCCATTGAAAACCCTATGAGGGTCGCTATGAGTCGGATACCAACTTGACGGCACCTAACAACAATAACAAAACTGTATTTAGTGTGTACATATGTGAAGCAAAGAAAGAGAGAGAGAAAGCAACAGAAAAAGAAAGAACATGAAAGGTACTACAGAGATAAATAATAAAGCAAAGGAATGGAAAAGTTATAAAGGGATTGTGACATTTTAAATCAAGTAATATAGTAATGCCTCACTCTAATCTCGTTTGAGAATAGAGCCTAAGGAGGTGAAAGGGATCTATACAGACAGGTATGGGAAAAGAACTCCAGGCAGAGAAGAAGAGAAGATAGTGAGTGTCTGGACCCTGATAAGTGATACTTGGAGTGCTCACATTCCATGGTCTAAAGAGCATCTTGGGGCTTCTGTGTGTGAGCAGAGTTAGCACAGATCAGAGCCATAGGAGTGGAGACTAAAGAAGGAATGGCCAGGAGTACAATGTGTTTGGGTCTATGGGTTCTCTCTCTTTTTTGTATATGATGTGAGAGGCTGTTGAAGGATTTTGAGCAGAGCACTGGGGTTGGCATTTGGTTTAAAAGGAAGTTGGCTCTGGCTTCTTGTTAGGGATTAAGAGTAGAAGACAATCAGAGCAAACGTGGGACACTTATTAGGCAATTGAAATTATCCAGAAAAAAAAAAGGTGCATGGTTGGGGCAAGGTCAGATTCTGACATCTGTTTATGTATTTATTAATTTATTTATTGTTGTGCTGTATTGAGCCCATGGGCCCACCTGTGCTAGACAAGCATGATAACACTGACCTACACCCCAAGCCCCTCTGACTCTAATTTTGACAAGAGCTCATAGGATTGTTTGATGGCTTGGTTATGGAGTACGAGACAAAGCTAAGTCCCTCTTTTTGCTTAAACTTTAAAAACTATGTGTAAATAAAATTTGAGTACTTAGAACATTTGGTTATAAGCCTGTAGTATGGAAAATCTTGTTGTGGAAGACACTAAAACTATCTGAATGAGAAATTAGCCTGACAAAATTAGGAAAAAACAGGTATTCTTAAAAACTGAATTACTTACTCTCTCTCTCTCTCTCTCTCTCTCTCTCTCTCTCTCTCTCTCTCCCTCCCTCCCTCCCCCACTCCCTCCCTCCCTCATAAGTTGAGATGGTTCTCAACTTAAATTTTTGACTTAATTTTTTTTTTACTTTATGGCCATGCAAAAGCAATATGCACTCAGTAGAAATCCTACACAAAATTGTTGACTTTTGGCATTTTCCAGGACAGCCTTATGAGAAATGATGATAGTCTCCAGTAATATTGGAATGAGTAGCAGTTCTCAGCCACCCACCTTAGCAACACAGTGCACTAAAGAGTGTTAGCCGTTTACCTCGTGAGCAGGTGGGCTGTCCTGGAAAATGCCAAAAGTCAATAAGGAATTGAACCCAGGGCCTCTAACATTCTTTGGAAATGATCTATCAGTGAGCTATACCTTCAGCCCATGTTCTACTTATTTTTAAATTTTGAGACAGGGTCTCACTATGTTATGCAGGCTACCTCTGGCCTTGAACTCATGATCTTTCTGCCTCAGCCTCCAGGTTGCTGGGATTACAGGTGTGTGCCTCAGTGCTTGGCTATAAGCACTTGTTTTATGACTCTCAATAAATTCAATATTAAAATGTGAAATTGCAACTATATGAAGGCATTTATTTAAATAACCCCTGTGATGTTTCCTGGCTACTTAGCTTTCTGGAGATTTGACTTCAGAAAAAATAAATGAACAATCATTCTGGTGGGTTCCTCTCCTGGAGTGTCAATTATTTCAGCTGAACTTTTCACAAGAGATAACTGCTCAGTAGGTAGCCCAGAATTAAGACAAAACTCCACAATAGGATTTGGTTTCCATGACTACTCACTGAAGTGGCAACGTAAGTACATTACCTCAAAACTAGTATTTATTTTCTCTTATGGTTTAAACTATGATAAATAATTGATAAGTAAATAAAAAACTTGTTTCAAGAACATTTAAATTTAATGACTTTCTTAGCAATGTTCCCTGAAGTCTATTTAATATGTGCTCTTGAAGACAATTCTGAATATTTATTGCTTCCTTTCAATCCAAGTCCACCAGAGCTATCTCATAATCATCTGTAATTCTTATTCTATATGTAAATAGTATTGCACTCAGATACAAATTAGATAATTGTATTATTTCATTTTAAGGGAGAGGAAGTCCGGTTAGCAAGTTGTTATTTCTATTCTATAATTTGGGCTGGGATTTAGCTCAGTTGGTAGAGTGCTGCTCTGCAGTCTCTGAGGTCCCGAGTTTGATTCCCAGGCTGTAAAACTGGGAGAAGGATGTGGCAATCCACTCCCAAGGCAATCCCGAAACAATCAGCCATTGAAAACCTTATAAGGGTCGCTATGAGTCGGACAGGACTTGACGGCACCTAACAACAAAAACAATTCTATATTTTATGTCAAAATCTAGCTTTTGGATGCTGAAATTCCAGAATTAAAAGCTTCATATCCCTTTATATTTCTGAGAGACTTCCCTTTCACTGATCAGAGAGGCTTAGGTTCAGTCTGAGTGGGAGAAAGTTCATTGGTTATGATAGGAGTTTGCAGTCTCAGAAAACTACATCGCAACTTCCTGTATCATTTCAACACATGCATTTCCTATTTTGGTCAATACACTCTAATGAGTAGGTCATGTTTATGATCCCAGCCTCCAGGAATGCCACTGTTCTCATCCTTGCCAGGAAAAGCCAAGTAAGAAGCACAGTCTTCTCTCTATGCAAAAATAACCAAGGCATCTGACACAGATAAATGTGTAGAATAGGCTTTATTTTTATCTTGCTTCTCTCCCACCCTCTAGTTTTCCTCCACCAACAAAAGAATCAGATTAAATTTATGCTTGATCATATCATACCCACTCCATAAATGGAAAGCTGCTTTTCAATGAATAATGACATCTAAATATAAAGGTGCTCTTCATTCAAAGGAGAAGATTCATTTTGTTTTTTTGTCACCAAGGCATCTTATGCTACTGAGGATAGGAAGTAGGGTGCATAGAACCTAACTGACAGTATCTTAACATCAGCTCTAGTAAGCTCACTTTATGTTTGAAGATTACTTAGTGGCAGTCGTCAGCACAAGAGAGAATCATTACAGTAACTTAGCAATAATGTCACCAAACACACACACACACACACACACACACACACACTTGAAACAGGGCAGTATTGTCTTACTTGGCTCTTTTGACTGGGAGTCTGCATAATACATTGATTAGAAAAGTTTTCTTTTATCATATATATAGTTTACACAACTGTAGTAGTTTGACACTAAAAACAAAAGAAATTTTCTAGTTTACTTTTGTTAAAGTTTAGTTCCAAAAATTTAAATAGAGTTTGTTAGAGAAAACAAAATAAGCAGTAAACTATGTTATCCTAACGAATAAGTAATTGGACATATTAAGTGGATTTAACTAGAAGTAAAAGTAGTATTTAAAAATAGGACTTCAAATCATTTCTCTTTTCAGTGCTTCTAGCAAAAGAGTAGTATTTATCCACAATGTCAGAGTTGCAAGCTCTAATTGGTTTTAGCTTTAATTTACTGAAATCCAGTTTAACTATAATTACATTTAAAATCAATACTGGCAATAGTTACTTTAGGGAAAAATATTCTCTGTTTTATGTAATTTATAGAATTAATTATGTATAAGTTTTCACTACCAGATTTATTTATTTATTTATTTATTTATTTATTTATTTATTTAAATACTAGGGGGTTGAACCCAGAGCCTCACACATGCTAGGCAAGTGCTCCATCACTGAGCTGCACCCTCATCCCTATTTTTATTTTTTACTTGGAGATAGAGTCTCACTAACTGCTTTAAACTCTTGCCTCAGTCTGCCAAGTCACTGGGATTACCATTGTGCACTACCATGCCTGGCTTAGACTTTATTTTGATTCTAAGCAAAATTTGCACAGTGATAGACATACTATAATTATTTTTGTTGTGTGAATATATGTAACTATGAAATGCAAATTACATAATAATTTTTGAAATTTTAAGAAGTGAATGTTAATCATTCTATAGTAAAGGTTGAGAATGTCTAGGCAAGAGTATTTTTGTGTCAGGCTAGGTTTTTTCCATAAAACCTCATAAAAATACTACACTACTGCATGACCTGATTTTAAATAATATGAATACATTGAAATAGTAAATAAAGCCATTCTCTAAAAATAGATTAAGTTAGAGATCATAAAGTTTCAGAATTCCTTGAGCAAGGAAACTCACTTCAATAATAAAATTTCTCTACAAATTTAAGAAGCTACGTCTGGTCGAGTTTTTGCTTGACACAGTACTGAATAAAAAAGGCAAAGAAAAAGTAAAAAGAAATGAGGAGGCACATAGATTTGGACAAAAGCTGGAGTTGTCCACCCTGTTTTAGTCAAAATAGAATCGTAGGGTCAAGTGCTAAGGCACATACCTGTAATCCTGGCTACTCTGGAGGCTGAGGCAGGAGGATGGCAGTTTCAAGGCCAGAGGCAGCCTGTGCAACTTAGCTAGAACCTGTCTCAATAATTTAAAAAAAGACAGAGGGGGACCTGGGAGTGTGCCTAAGTAGTGGAGCACTAGCTAAGCATGCATGGGGCCCTTGGTTCAACCTCCAGTATTGCAATAAATAAAAACATAAGTAAATAAATAAATACTACATAAAATAGGGTCTTAGTTTATGGCTAAGTTACTATGTTGTAGTTAAAAGAATAATTATTATGATTATAATTATGTATAACTACAGGTTTACATTTTGTTTTAGAGTTAATTTTTTTAACATAAAAGCCTCATATGAAACTAATTTCAATCTTATAAGTTCTAATAAGTGAGAAAGTAAAGACTCAGGTTAAATGATTTCTTCAATATCACATCTTTGGAAGACAAAAGAGCCAGGTTCTAAGAAAACCTAATAGCTCCAAGTTTTCCTGAGTATTAATGACTGTATTGAGGAGATAACAGAATGGATGTAACTCTGTGAGTAGAACATCAACTTCATAAGTGAATTGTTGTTGTTAGGAGCCTTCGAGTTGGTATCCAACTCATAGTGACCCTACATACAACAGAGGAAACACTATTGTCAGTGCTTCCCTGCTGTTCATAGGGTTTTCAATGGCGGATTGATTTTTGGGAGTGGGTTGCTAGGTTCGTCTCCCAAACCTACAGTACCTGGTGTTCCCAGGTGGTCTCCCATCCAAGTACTAACCAGACTCGACCCTGCTTAGCCTCTGAGATCTGACGGGATACAACACGACAGTGGTATGGGTGCAGGTGGCAAGACAAAGTAGAGCTTTCCAAATAGCCATTTACTATATGAGCCTTTTCTGAATTAGTGAGCATCAGATCATTACATGTAATACTATGCTTTATTTTCTTTTTAGTATAATAATTTGTGATATCCTTAAAATCTATTATAAGTAATTTTTCTTATCTTATATACTTAATAATGTGGGGTGATATTTTCACTGTTTACTATTACCTTTCTGGAACTCTATGTACTTTTATAATATGAAACTTTTAGACAACTAAAATAAAATTTTAGTCAGGCAAATTGCAATGACTTTAGAATCTGTGTTTTCTTCTAAGCAAAGAAATTTCATGTCATCTGTGTATATTGTGGACTTTTATGTACAAAACTATCATGCATATGTCCTGTAAGTTCATATATAAGGATGCAGTTTAAAATCTTCTAAATTCACATTTACTAAAGTTTGGCCCATGGAAATTGGGAGGTTCTTGAGATGATCAAACTATTTTCATAGTAATACCGAGATGACATTGCTCTTTTTCTGCTGTCTTTTTAGTGAAAATGCAAAAGCAATGTTGAATGTACAAGGCAGTGGCAGGGCCACCAAAGAAAGGAGTTTTGTGATGTGAATGAATGAATGAAATATGGAATAACAGTGGTGAGGAAATAGTGGGAATGCCTGTGACGAGGCTTTCTTCTTCAGGTTTGCTATTATTTTACTGTCGTTTTTGTGGTTGTACCCAAGGGTTGAATCCATGACTTTGTGCATGCTAGGCAAGTGCTCTACCACTGAGCTGCACTCCCAACCCCTTTTACACTTTTTTTATTTTCAGAGATTGTCTCTCTAATTTTCTCAGGCTGCTTCTGGTTCCAACTCATGATCCTCCTGCCTCAGCCTCCCAAGTAGCTGGGATCACAGGCCTGGGTCACGGTGCCTGGCTCTCATGTTTGCTATTTTTGAACCTTATTTTTTTCTTTTCTGATTATTAAAAACTCCTAAGAAATACAATATTTCTTTTTATTTTAAAGGGAAAGAAGAGAGAGTGCTGATAAAACAAGAGAAATTGTTATAGGAAATTAGAGGAGCAATAAGTCTTTTTCTTTCTTTCTTTTTCTTTTTTATTGGACATTTTTAATGTACACCTTAAATGTGATTCATTCTGACATGCTTTTCATTGTGGCATTTCCATATATGCATTTTGATGTACATTATTCATATAGGTTCCCCCTTACCCTCTTGTATGCTTCCCCCCACACCCTCCCCATCTAAGTCTTCTCTATCATTTACTTGGTAAAATTTTTCTATATGTCCTTGGGTTCCAGTTCTGTTTAAGATAGAAACTTTTCCTGTAGTGAACTTTGTTATTATCTTGTCAGAACAATTGAATGCATTTTCTAGACCATTTATATTGACACCATTCTTAGCTTTTTTTCATTTTATTTTGATCCGACCTTTGAATAGGATTTTTCCTTCTTATAATTTTGATTCAACTCCCACATATGAGTGAGAAAATGTGGTGTTTTTTTCTGAGCTTGGGTTCATTCACTTAAAATAATTTTCTCTAATTCCATCCATTTTGCTGCAAATGACCTTATTTCATTTTTCTTGATTGCTAAGTAGTATTCCATCATTTATATGTACCATAGTTTTTTAATCCATTCTTCTGTTAAAGGACACTTTGGTTGATTCCATATCCTTGCTATTGTGAAAAGTGCAGCATTGAACATGGAGATGCAGGTGTCTCTGTGGTTTGATGACCCATCTTCCTTTGGGTAAATTCCCAGTAGTGTTATAGCTGGGTCATATGGTAGATCTATTTTCAGTTTTTTAAGATATCTCCATATTGATTTCCACAGTGGCTGGACCAATTTACAGCTCCACCAACAATGTAATAGTGTTCCTTTTTTGCCGCAACCACGCCAGCATTTGTTGTTATTTGTTTTATTGATCTTGGCCATTCTTACTGGTGTAAGGTGAAATCTCAGTGTTGTTTTAATTTGCATTTCCCTAATGGCTAGGGATACTGAGCATTTTTTTCACCTGATTCATGGCTTTATGGACCTCTTCATTTGAGAACTGTCTACTCAGTTCCTTTAGGAGCAATAAGTCTTATAGAAGAAAAATTCAGATACTTGTGTCCGTGGACAGAAACAAAGCACTGTGACTAGTTTGAAACAGACTTTTTGACCAGCCACTATGTGGGATTCCTTTCCAAAGCCTCTGAATCAAAACAGCCTGCTGTAATGATAAAAGAGAAAGGCTGACAGTTCCTAAATCCTTTTTCCTGTCTTTTACAACAATATCCCATTACTTCCTCCCTGTCCACTGTGCCTCCACTGTGTCATTTGGACAAAGGCAAGAAACAGCAAGAAACCCTCCATTGAGTACCACTAAGTCATGTCCACTAACCTGGAACCTTCCATAAATACTAAATGATGTAAACAGAGGTATATTTTATTTTTTAAAAATTCCTCTTGGGAAATGAAATGTGTATGTCTGTAAAGCAGCAGAAGAATCTTAAAGGTGATGCTGGGTAATGGCAGATGTTGTTGTTGTTGTTAGGTGCCGTCGAGTCTCTAAGGCCATGGCTTTGATCCCCAGCACTGCAAAAATGGGAGAAGGACCAGGCAGCCTACTCCTGAATAACAATCTTGAAACATCACTATGAATAGCAGAGAATCACTGACATAGTGGTGGGTATGGCACAGTGCTGGGTAGTGTTTTTTTCTGTCGTACATAGAGTCACTAAGAGTTGGACCCAACTCGATGGCACCTAACAACAACTTACATCAACAGGGTGCAGAATTTTTCTCACCTTATCAGGGGATAGATAATTGAACATTTAAAACAGTATCTGTTCAAACTTCTTTTTCTCCTTACAATAATATTACAGCTAATAAAAAGTTGAGCCAGGATTAAAATTTAAACATGTATGGCTTCAGTCCAAAATCATTTCCATTTTGTCTCCTATTAAGAATGCACTCATATAGAAATATAAGAACTAACAAAACATGCAAAAAATGATACACTGAAGATACACACACACACACACACACACACACACACACATTAGAAAGAACTAGGTAGTTGAGTCTTACAACTTAGAAAATTATTATTTTAGGGTCATTAGTCTCGACTGCATATATCCTGCATATTTCTTTTGTATGAAAATTGGATGTTTTGTGACCAGTGATAGGGAAAAGTACTATTGGAAGCAGTTGAAAAGTAATCGCAGAACAATGAATTAATTTATTTGCTTAGAGAGTAATTATATAAATAGACTTAGTAATCTGTGATTTGTTTGAAGGTTTATTTCTTGTGTTTTCCCCTAAAATCATTTGAGTTACTTTATTTTCATTAAAATGCTAGTATTCTAACTAATAAGGTCTTGCTTCATTTTGCTTTTATAGTAGTAACAAAATCTGCTTCAAAATTTTTAAAGTCATTTTCCCAATGTAAAAAGAAAGTTCACTACAGAAAAAGTTTCAATCTTAAACATAATTGGAACCCTAGAATATATAGAAAAATATTACCATAAAAAGACAAGCAAATGGAAGGAAGTCTTTGGGGGGGGAGGAAGTGCACAAGAGGATAAGGGGGAACTTATCTGTGTAATGTACACAGTACAAAAAAATGCATATATGGAAATGTCACAATGAAAAGCATGTCAGAATGAATCACACTAAGGTATATATTAAAAATTTCCAATAAATATTTTTTAAAGTAATTTTCCAAATTTTAATAAGAAAATAACTCAGAATTTAAGGTTATTTATAGAGAAAATGTGGGCCTGCAGCTGTACGACTGTGGCATCTGATCCCGTCAGATCTCAGAAGCTAAGCAGGGTCAGGCCTAGTTAGTACTTGGATGGGAGACCCCCTGGGAACACCAGGTGCTGTAGGCTTGGGAGACAGACCCGGCAACCTACTCCCAAAAATCAATCTGCCATTTAAAACCTATGAGAAGCACTGACAATAGTGTTTAGCCAGTTGTACGTAGGGTCGCTATGAGTTGGACACCAACTTGATGGTAACTAACAACAACAACAATAACATAGAAAAATGTAATCAAGATCTAAAGATGTAAAAGTATAAAATTTGTCTCAAAGGAGAATGTTTTCTGAATACAACTGTGTAGCCTGAGTAAATCCCCACCAAGATAGCCTTATGGTTAAAAAAAAGAATCTTCTAATATGGTAGAAATATAGATATTTTTTCAACTTTCAGTATTTAAATGATTCTTGTTTTCATTAATATTTCCTTTTCCACTCTATACTTTTCCATCATCAATAGAAAATTTTTGTTAGTCTTTCTCAAAAGTGGATCTAAAAGTTCAACTGAGCGGCAGTGTGGTTTCTGCTAGTGGTTCAACTGTGTTTTAGAGCACTTAACTAGATCACTTGAAGGATCCAGAAGAACTTTGCTTCAAAGAATATGAATTTCCAACCTTATAAAGACAAAGGATAACAAAATTAATGGAGTAATATTATTTTTAGGCATATTGGCACCACCATCATCTATAATGTCTCATGGAGATGGGTATAATTTTCACTAGAATGTAAAGATATTCCTATTGGGTGGAACTTGTGATTTTTCCAGAATGGGAAGCAGAGAGTTTGCTTCTTATTTTTTTTAGTTTTTCAAAAGCTCAATCAAGGGTTGGGAGTGTGGCTCAGTGGTAGAGCACTTACAAGAAGCATGTATGAGATACTAGCTTCAATCTTTGAATACTGAAAAAAAAAAGTAAGGAAAGACAGCAAAAACTCAATTATATGTCAAGACCCTATCATTTGCCATAAGGAAAAGTTTGTCCCACAGAATTTATTTTCAATTTTATTATATTGTTTGGGTGGCTGTGGTTTAGCTCAACTGGTAGAGTGCTGCTCCTCACTCTCTAAGGACCAGGGTTCGATCCCCAGCCCCATGAAGATGGGAGTTGTTGTTTGTTAGGTGCCATTGAGTTGGTATCCAACTCATAGCGACCCTCATAGGGTTTTCAATGGCTGACTGTTTTGGGATTGCCTTGGGAGTGGATTACCAGGTCCTTCTCCCATTTTTGTGTTGCTGGGAATTGAACTTGGGACCTCTGAGACTGCAGCACAGTGCTCTACCAACTGAGCTAAATCCCAGCAGAAGATGGGAGAGGGACTTGGTAATGCACTTCCTAAGTAATCCTGAAATAATCAGCCATTGAAAACCCTATGAGGGTTGCTAGTCAGACATGACTTGATTTGAGGGCACCTACCTACAAAAACATCACCTTATTTTAGTAAGTATTATTAAAAGAGAAAGTGAAAAAAGAAAAGACTATTAGATTCTGTTTCCTGTTGGCACTGGCAAGGGAGAATCACCATTGCATGGACCTGTTCCTGCTCTGGGAATATCATCTGACCAGGACCCAAATGAGGAACCCAAGGAATAGATGGGAGTTCGTTTTAGGCTAAGAGAAGAAAACTTAAAAATTTTTCTCAAAGAAGTCTTTCTTCAGTCAATCCCTACAGCTTTCTCAGTCAATACTGGCTCTCTCTTGATTCCTAGGTTTTGTTGCTAAGGTCTCAACTTAACCTTAGTAAGTTTTTTTCTTAGGTAATTATTTTCCATTGTTTTCAGAGTTTCAATTTCCTAAGCAGTTTCTTGTTCCTGGCTGTGATACAGCTGCCCATCCGGTTAATTATTTCCCTGTGGTCTTCATTTCTGACCTGTCCTCTTTTCTCTCTTCCTCTCCCTGCTGAGTCTCAGCATCCCTTGCCCACACAAATGGGCAAGGAGGGCCACCTGCCCTCAGACATCCTCTAACCTGAGGACTCCATTCTTTCTTGTCTCCAGGTGGTTCTCCACAGGAATGTGGAAGGATGGGCCTGACTGTCAAAACTCAGGTAGTAACTCTTCTGTTCTCAACTGGTGGCACATTTACTTTAGCAAACTTTAAAAGAAAATTGCCTAGATTAAAGCTTCATGTTAAAAATAAATGACAGTTCTGGCTTTATGATGTAGGAAGCTTGGGAGGGCCATTTAACCTAATTTAAATTAATTCACCTTTGTCTGTACTAATAACTTATGGATGAATTGAACCTCTGGGTAAAAATTGTAGTGGTTGCTGTATTACAAAATGTCATCTCACTAGACCTGAAATATCCAACATTATTTCCTATTAAAACCTGATTTTAAAAAAAGCTCCTCTTTCCTTTTTGTCTTTGTCATATAATAGACACATGTTTCTTTGATTCTCATATAACCAAATTCTAGATACTCTTGGCTTCAGACTCCTGGGGAGGCTGTTTAAATGCATTTCCCTCTTGGCAGATCATAAAGCCAAAACGTAGTGAAGCAAACAAGAGTCATCAGGAGGTAATGAGCACCTTGAATTTATAAGAAGCAAAAGCCAAATTAAGATGGTGCATGAAAACTCTAGTGTTGATATCCTAAGAATCTAATCTAGAGGGCAAAAATGTGATATAACTTCGGTTATGCTTGGAGGACGTGACAGTAATTTCTAGGGTAATCCATTTTCTAAGGAAAGAATCATCAAGATAGTCAAGCCTTTGGGAAGCAAAAATAGAAGAATGTGATAAAAAATACCCCCGTTTGGCTAGGTACAATTGGACTCTCTTACTCCAAATTCAAAGCTGACTGACTATGGGATGATGGGGTTAAGGAGCGGTGTTGCACATGTAGGTGTTCTTCAGACCAAAAAAAAAAAAAAAAAAAGGACACATATGACTGTTAGGTAAGGAGCTGAAAACTCATAAACTCAACAGACCTTTATTGGCAGAAGCTGCTGGGGCTGTCTCTAGCAAAGGAGAGAGCAGCCACTGGGGGAGGTAGGGGTGAGGCTTTTATGGGCTCTCCGTGGGAGGGGAAGGTGTGATTGACTTGTAACATTGGGATGTAGGAAGCGGGTGCTCAGAGGGTTCTGGTAGGCTGGAAGAGGTGCTGGGCCCTAAGCAGACTTCAAGTCAAGTTTTGGCAGGCTTTTTGAGGGCTGGGTGATAGTGGGGAGAAAAAGGCACCATCTTATAGGGAGGAGCCAATTTGTAACAGAAACAAAAGTGAGGGGCACATGACATAGCACTAGTGGCCAGGAGAATGAGGACCTGAGTCTCCAAGGTAACCCAGACATGGTACCTACCCTCTGGGAGCACAAACCTCTGCCATGGAGTGCTGGCACAGAGAAGCACTCTAGGAGGCACCAGAGAGTCCAGCCTGGTGAGTGCCTAGGGCTCTGCAGGGTGTGCGGTGGCTCTCCAGGAGTCTCCAGGCAGTTCTCTTGGAAGAGAGAAGCCCAGCACTTGCCTAACATTCCAGGGGTTTTGTTTTAGGTTGATTGGGTGGAGGTTGTCATCTTCCATAATTTCTCCCAGCTGAAAAGGGACATCATTTATGGATGAGGGGGCTTATAGGTGGTCGATGACGGCAGGACATCTTAGTATGGGGGAAGATCATGTCCTCTGTGGAGTGGTTGGTATCCAGTCATGAAGACTTTGGTGACTGGTTGATGAAGGCGTGCATGTGTATACTAAGGCTAATACTCATAAGAGCAAGACTAAGGGTCCAAATAGGGGTGGAAGCCAGGACCTCCAGGGAAGCTGTGCAAACTAGGAACTCCAAGAACCTGACAGCTGTTGGTGAATGTCTGAGTCCTTTTCTAAGAGCTTATTTCCTCCATATCTAACTATTCCTGACTCATTTGCATAGACACGGCATTTTTTCTGCTAAGAACATGCAGAGGTCTCCTTTTTCAGTGGTCAAGAGGTCTAGTCCCTGGTGATTTTGGAGAACTATACCTGCCAATGATTCTATTTGATCTTGTAGGACATTAATTTGTTGGACAATAGACAGTAAGCTCTCTGATAGTTGTTGGGACAGGTATCTGTAGTATGTTATGGGTGTTGTAAGCCCATTGATTCCTACACGGGAAGCAATTCCTAGGCCTATTAACAACGGAGCAGCAACAAAGCTTTTGGGCCTGATAGAGGCTAATAAAGGTAAAGAAAATGATTGGTTATTATGAGCTACTTGGATGTCTAGAGTAAGATAAATTAAGGTATAAGTCCTTGTGCAATAAGTAGGAGAACATAGATACATGTTCGTTCCACAAAGGAAAAGATGCCTTGATTTTCTAAGCAGAAATTGTTATTGATAGAAGAGAGAAAGGCCTTTGTTATTTTCAGTTTCCCACACTGACACAGTTCCACTTAAGGCAGCTCTAGTTAGAGGCTGAAAGGGTCCCTGAGGGTTTCTTGGTGTGGGGGATGAAGTAATGTTTTCTATAAGTATAAACTTATCATTTAAATGTACCCCAAAAGTGGAATTGGGTGGTGTAAAGTGTAAGAGCCTGCAGTGGTAGCCCTGTGGCATCTGATCCCGTCAGATCTCGGAAGCTAAGCAGGGTTGGGCCTGGTTAGTTCTTGGATGGGAGACCACCTGGGAACACCAGAAACTGTAGGCTTGGGAGAAGGACCTGGCAACCCCCTCCCAAAAATCAATCTGCCATTGAAAACCCTATGAACAGCAGAGAAGCACTGACAATAATGTTTCCCCTGTTGTACAGAGGGTCGCTATGAGTCGGATACCGACTCGACGGCACCTAACAACAACAACAACAAAGTGTAAGAGGATTTTACAGCAGAAGGCTGATATATCTTGGTCACAGTTTTGCCAAGGAAATGTTTTATAGCAAGTTTGTTGTCTGCCATGGCAAAACTGAGAAGTGGGGGCAGTTAAGAAGGCTCCAGTAATGTTGGGGGGTCCTGAAAAGTAGATCTATCTCTTAAAGACAGGTGTTCCTGTGTGGGAAAGGTAATAATTAGCATGATCAATGGATAGACTGATAAGCAATGAGGAAGAACTACCATCAATGAACCAGACAAAGTCTGGATCCAGAATGAGGTCTGTGGATACATTACATAGTGATAAGAGTAGATTGTCCACAATCTGTGTACATGAATGAGTCAGGGAAGTAGGGTAACCTTGAGGGAGAAAAGTAGCTAGGTTCAAAGGAGGGCAGGACTGGATGGTGAATGAAGAGTCTTCCAGGAAAATGGCATGGAAGGACTACATGTGAGAAAGTAATAAATTTGAAAGGCTGCAGTGTGTGAGAAGATTTTGGAGATGATGAGTTGACTTAATGAGTGTGGGTTGTCCAAAAGTTAATTTGTTGCCCTCTAGGGCCAGGGAGGTGGCTGCTGACAGGGCTTAGAGGCAGGGGTGGCCAACCCCATGTAGTAGGGTCTAGCAGTTTTGAGAGGTATGCTACCAGGCCAAAGTATCCCTCAGTGGTTTGTCCCAAGACCCCTAGAGCTAATCCCAACCACTCGGTAACATGAAGGATGAACAATTTTTGTAGGTCTGGAAGAGATAGAGCAGGAGCTGACAGTATGGCTGATTAGAGATGATGGAAAGGATTCTAAATAGGGTGAGTGAGGTCTAACAGTTCTAAGAGATTCCCCCTTCACTGCCTTATAGAGAGGTTTTTCCAGAAGACAGAAATTTGGAATCCATTGGTGAGGTACCCTGCCATGCCCAGAAAAGAGAGAATTTATGTTTTTAAGGTAGGTATAGTGAGATTGTGGATGAGTCGTTTTCTATCTACAGTTATCTCCCATTTGTGAGATGAAATTTTAACCCCTAGATACATAACAGAGGGTAAGGAGAACTGAGGTTTGTTGCATGAGACTCAGCATCCACGTTGGGCTAAAAAGTTTAAGAGGGAAGAAGTATTTATCTGGGAAAGCTGTAAGGTAGGGCTGTAAAGAAGAAGATAATCTACATATTGAAGTAAAGAGGAAGGCCGGAGATTTAGTTTAGCCAGGTTGGAGGCCAGTGCCTGACCAAACAAGTGAGGGCTATCTCTAAAGCCCTGTGGAAGGACTGTCCAAATGTACAGTTGGGAATAATGGAGGTCAGGGTCTGTCCAGGTAAATGCAAAAAGATCTTGGAAAGTGGGATGGAGAGGTATGGTGAAGAAGGCATCTTTGAGATCAAGAACAGTAAAGAAGGAAGAAGAGGAAGGGATATGAGACAGTAAGGTATTAGGATTGGGGACTACAGGGTGTATAAGGAAAACCTCAGCATTGGTGGCTCAGAGGTCCTGAACTAGTCACTAGGACCCATTTGGTTTGAGGACAGGGAGAATGGGAGTATTTTAGGGAGAGGGGGTAGGGCAAAGGAGACTTTTAGTAAAGAGGCTGGATACAAGAGGTTTTAAGCCCTCAAGATGTTTTAAGGCAATATGGTATTGTGGGATCATGGGAAAGTGGGAGGGGTCCTTTAGGGTGATTTTAATAGGAATATGATGGGAGGCTATGGAAGGAGAGGAGGTGTCCCAGACAAAGGGATTGACCCCAGGTAGAGGCAGGCTAAGGGAAGGAGAGGGATCAGAAGCAGTCTGATGCAGCAGCATAATGATGGGGTTGATGGAGATGGGATGGAAATATATGAAGGCCTTGAATTTTGACAAGATGTCCCTCCCTAAAATAGTAGGACAGGTCAGTGTGATCAAGAAGCTATGTGAGAATGTAGTTTCTAGGAAGGAGCTTGTGAAGGGAAGGGTGGTTCTTGGTTGGGTAGGAATTCTATTAACTCCTACAATAGTAACCTGTGATGGGATTGTGGTCTGAAAATGTGGTCCCAGTGTCAAGTAGAAATGAAATAGGCTTACTAGAGATGTTGACAGTTACCCTGGGTTCATTGCTTGTGATGTCCATGGTGGCCAATGGTGATCCTGGGTACCATTAATCCTCCTCAGTACCCAATCCTAAGATTTGTGGCAGAGTGGGCTCTGACTATGGCATTTGGGGCTGAAGGGGGTTTGGCCTCCTACCATGCTAGCAAAGAGGACAATTGACCCCCCATTGTCCCAGCTGTTTATAGTTCAGGTAGTGGCTAGGAGGAGGCCTTTGCTTAGGGCATTCTCATGCCTAATGTCCTGGGCATCCACACTTGAAATATTTGCCCAGTGGACCCCCACTGTTAGAGGGATGTTTCCCTTGTAGGGCAGCGCCAACATCTGGTCATTAGCCATGTTTTGTTGGGCATTTTTTTGTCCCTTTTTAATTGATCCTGATTTGCCTGATCTTCTGATTATTAAATACCTTGAAGGCCAGATTTAATAGATCTGTCTGATTAGTCTGTGGTCCCTCCTCTACTTTCTTTAGTTTTTTTCTGATGTCAGGAGCTTACTGGGATATAAAATGGGTGTTGATAATGATCATACTGGTTTGAGATGTAGGGTCTATCTTGGTAAATTTTTGTAGTGCCTTTGTTAGGCAAGAGAGGAATTGGGTGGGTTTCTCCTCTGGATATTGGGTGATCTCCCTAATTTTGTCATAATTGACTGTTTTCTGGGAAAAGCTTTTCAGGCTCTCAATGAGGCATGGTCTCTAAGAGCATGACTGAAATCCCCTTCCTGCTATGTTCAGTATGGCTGACATCTGGGACTGCCTGGGTGCCTGCCAATTTAGTGGGGTCTGTTGCATGCAAGTTGTCTGCTGCTGCCTGTGCTGCCTTCCAAACCCTCTGCCTCATCTCCGGAGAGAGGGTGGTGGAGAGAATGGTATAAATATCTCTCAAAGTCAGGTCATAGTATTGGGTGACAGAACAAAATTCTTTTATATAAATGTGTGGCTCAGAATAGAAGGGGCCAAGATGTCTTTCAATTTGGGACAGATTGGCAAAGGAGAAAGGAATATGAGCACAGATGATCCCCTCAGGTCCTGCCAACTCCCAAAGGGGCAGTTGTAGTTGGACAGTGGATGTGGGGAGTGGTAAAGTTGGGCATCTTGACGGCATGTGAGGAGGAGAAGTTGGTGGGGTAGGAGGAGTAAGAATGGAAGCTTTAGGAGATAAGGGGGAAGGGAAGGTAGGCAGGGAAGGCATAGAGGCAAGGAAGGGAGAATGTGGATTTGTAGGACCAGGAGAGAGAGAATGAGTGGGATTATAAGGAGGAGGTTTGGGAGGGGTAGAGTAGCCTGAGGGATCAAATTCATCCATATCGGAAGTTAGATCAGATTTTTTCTTGAGGAAGAAGGAGAAGGAGAATGAGCAAAAAGGATTTGGGAGGTAGAGCAGGACTCTTGTGGAGGAAGGATGGGAATGGAGATAGAAAAAGCCCTGAATGTAGGGGATGTCTGATCATTTGCTATCTTTGACATAAGTTTTGAAAATCCCAGAGAATATTAGGGTCGAATGTCCCATTTTCTAGCCATTGTGATTCATTATTCAGCCTGTAATAGAGCCATGCCTGATTGCAAAAGAAAATCAGTTTCTTAGGTTGCCTATTCCCAAGAAAGGGAACCCAACTGAATGTGAAAAGTATCAGATGATATCATTAATATAACATGCAAGCAAAAGTTTGCTAAACATCTTTCAAAGGTGACTGCAGCAGTACATAGACAGGGAACTGGTAGAAAATCAAGCTGGATTCAGAAGAGCATGGGAAACCAGGAACATCATTGCTATTGTCAGATGGATATTAGCTGAAAGGAGAAAATATTAGAAAGATCTCTTTACTATGCAAAGGTATTTGACTGTGGGGATCAAAACAAATAATGGATAACACTATGAAGAATGGGAATACCAGAGCACTAATGGTACTCACCCTCACACGTCTGTCAGTTTGCTGCACAGTGGGGGCTTGTATGTTGCGATGAGGCTGAGAGCTGTGCCACTGTAACCTTGGACATGAGCAAGGTTACCCATGGTGGACAGGTTTTCAGCTGAGCTTCCAGACTAAGACAGACTAGGGAGTAGGACCTGGCGAGCCACTCCTGAAACAACTAGCCATTGAAAACCCTATGGATAGCAAAGAGACACTGTCAGATATAGTGCTGGAAAATGAGGCCCCCAGGTTGGAAGGCACTCAAAAGACTACTGGGCAAGAGTTGCCACCACAAAGGAGAGTCTACCGTGATGACGCCTCCTCAAAGGAGAGACTACCATGATGACGGAAATGGAGTAAAGCCCCAGGGTGCTCAACTTGCTGATGTGGCA
>VMDO01011965.1:0-64341 GCA_007922755.1 Pedetes capensis | reverse complement strand
CATATTTTTGATATTCTCTGCTTTCAGCTAATAGCCACCTGACATCAGCAATGATGTCCCTAGTTCCCCGCCCTCTTCTGAATCCCGCTTGATTTTCGGGTAATTCCCTGTCTATATACTGCTGCAGTCGCTTCTGAATGATCTTTAGTAGAATTTTGCTGGTGTGTGATATTAATGATATTGTCCGATAGTTTGCACATTCAGTCAGATCCCCTTTTTTGGGAATAGGCACAAATATGGATCTCTTCCAATCAGTTGGCCAAGTAGCTGTTTTCCAAATCTTTTGGCATAAACATGTGAACACCTCCAGTGCTGCATCTGTTTGTTGAAACATCTCTATTGGTATCCCATGAATTCCTGGAGCCTTGTGTTTCGCCAGTTCTTTCAAGGCAGCTTCCACTTCATCCTTCAACACCATTGGTTCCTCTTCATATGCAACCTCTTGGAATGGTTGGTCATCTACCAACTCTTTCTTGTATAATGACTCTGTGTATTCTTCCCATCTTCTTTTGATGTTTCCTGCATCATTTTACCTGTAGAATAATGCAGTACCTGCAGTACCTGGCAGTAGTTTTTTCACTACTGCCACTCGAGGCTTGAATTTTTTCTTCACTTCCTTAAGCTTGAGAAACACAGAGCGTGTTCTTCCCTTTTGGTTTTCTGCCTCCAGCTCCTTGCATATGTTATTATAATATTTGTTTTTGTCTTCTTGAGCTGCCTTCTGAAATCTTCTGTTTAGTTCCTTAACTTCATCATGTCTTCCTTTTGCTTTAGCTGCTAGATGTTTGAGGGCCAGGTCCAGTGTCTCTTTTGACATGTCATTTGGTCTTTTCTTTTTTTCTTGTCTTTTTAAGAACTTTTTGCTTCCTTCTTGAATGATATCTTTTATGTCCTGCCACAACTCTTTTGGTCTCCTATCATTTGTGTCTAATGCATTAAACCTATTTTTGAGGTGGTCTCTGAACTCAGGTGGGATATACTCAAGGTCATACCGTGGCTCTCGTGTACTTGTTCTAATTTTCTTCAGCTTCAGTTTGAACTTGCGTATGAGAAGTTGATGGTCTGATCCACAGTCAGTGCCTCATCTTGTTTTGACATTTTGTACAGAGCTTTTCCATCGTCTCTTTCCACATATGTAGTCAATTTGATTCCTGTATGTTCCATCTGGTGAAGTCTATGTGTATAGTCTCCGTTTATGATGTTCAAAAAATGTATTTGCAATGAAAAGGTCATTGGTCTGACAAAATTCTATCATGCGATCTCCAGCTTCATTTCTATCACCAAGACCACATTTTCCAACTACTGAGCCTTCTTCTTTGTTTCCAACCTTTGCGTTCCAGTCACCAGTGATTATCAGTATGTCTTGATTGCATGTTTGATCTATTTCAGATTGCAGAAGCTGATAGAACTCTTCCCTTTCTTCATTTGTGGCCTTAGTGGTGGGTGCATAAATTTGAATAATAGTCATATTAACTGGCCTTCCTTGTAGGCGTATGGATATTATTCTATCATTGACAACATTGTATTTCAGGACAGATCTTGAACTGTCTTTTTTGATGATGAATGCAACCCCATTTCTCTTGAGTTTATCATTCCCAGCATAGTAGACCATATGACTGTCTGACTCAAAATGGCCTATGCCGGTCCATTTTAGCTCACTGATGCCTAGAATGTCAATGTTTATGCGATCCATTTCTTTTTTAACTATTTCTAATTTTCCTAGATTCATACTACATACATTTCATGTTCTAATTATTAATGGATGTTTACAGTTGTTTCTCCTCTTTTTGAGTGGTGCCACATCAGCAAGTTGAGCACCCTGGGGCTTTACTCCATTTCCATCATCACATTAGACTCTACTTGGAGGAGGCAGTCTTTTGAGTGCCTTCCAACCTGGGGGCCTCATTTTCCGGCACTATATCTGACAGTGTCTCTTTGCTATTCATAGGGTTTTCAATGGCTAGTTGTTTCGGGAGTGGCTTGCCAGGTCCTACTCCCTACACTGAGATAGGCTGACAATATTAACTGGATACTAGAGAAAAATAATCATTTTTTCAAATAGAATATTTACATAGAATATGTTATCAAATATATGGATAGTCATGCAATGTTTTAACTTGATGATTCAATGGGCTTAAGCATGCAACTGCAGATGACAATGAAATTTAAATTTTAAAAATCTGAACACTAGCCGAGCTTGGTGGCTCATGCTCATAATCCCAGTGACTTGCAGGTGGAGGCAGAAGGATCACAAGTTCAAGATCAGAGGACGTCTGTGTAATTTAGTGAAACCTTATCTCAAAATAAAAAGTAAAAAAATGTGCTGGGGGTACAACTCAGTGGTACAGCACTTGTACAGCATCCAACTTCAAGGCCCCAGGTTCAACTCCCAGTACTGCAAAAAAAAAATCTGTATAGTATCTACATAGTACTGTGTATTAATTAATACTATAGAAAAAGATGTAATAATAGGACAAAATGTACAGGACATGCCCTTCTTACATATGAAAGCAAGTGTAACATATATGTGATTCTTTTTTGTAAAAATGTGTATGTATTTATGTTCAGATAACATTGAAATCATATATGCAAAAGAGAAATTAAATGCTAATTACAAGTGATAGAATTATAATTAATGCTTCTTTTTTGTGTGTTCTATACTCAATAGTACTTTATAATCTAATAAAAAAGTTATGCTCCAAATTTAAATTCAAATAGTTCTGACCACAGTTATTACAGAGCTTCTTCATTATCTGTCTCTCTTTACTAATTCTAAATCTGTGAACTATGGGGGCTGAAAATGTGCTAGGTACTCTCACACATTTTACTTATTTCTCACAAGCATAGTAAGACAGATTTTTACCACTCCCACTTTTCAGGTTCAAGAAACATGTTCAAAAAGGCAAAGTGACTTGCCCAGGGTTACACAATCAGTCAGTGGTGGAGTTAAGACTTCAATCCAGCTTCTTACAATCCACAGCCAACGCAATTTCCCTATCAGTAATTTTAGTAATTTAATCCTAATCAACATAAAGACAAAAATATAGTTGCCAATGAGATGAGGAATGGGAGAAATAAGATGAGGTGTTTAAAAAAGAAGAGCTGGCATTACATTTGCTTGAAGTAAATGCATCTGATACTTTTCATAATCTAGACACCAGATATGAAAGAAATCAATAGCTCATCAGATGATGTAGAATATGATGCAGTATCAAATGAAAGGAAAGAACACAGAATATGAAATCAGAAGGAACCATTTTAAACTTTCTTCATGCCAATGAATAGGTATGAAGAATCACTTTGGGTTCTCTGTTTTGTAATCCATAAACTGAGAATAAGAACATTAAACAT
The DNA here is from genome assembly GCA_007922755.1 of Pedetes capensis. Taxonomy (NCBI): domain Eukaryota; kingdom Metazoa; phylum Chordata; class Mammalia; order Rodentia; family Pedetidae; genus Pedetes; species Pedetes capensis. The sequence goes on along the minus strand of VMDO01011965.1, from coordinate 60,990 downwards.
TTTCTCTTCTGTCTCTAGAATTCTATGGTTAAGTGCATATGTCAAAGTAAGTACAACACTGGTTCATTTTGTTTCTATAGTTTTCATTTATTATAAAGGAAGACTCTACCTAGTTCTGTAATATCCCTTGATTCACATTAATAGTTTTCTATGCAAGTTTGATAATCCCTCCTTTATATTTACTACAAGGATTATAAATTTAAAGGAAGGCAGAATGGTGTGAAGAAAAGAAACAAGCTTTGGAGTCAAAGCAACTGTTTAATCTGGATTCTCCAAACTTAAGGTTGTATGGTACTGTCCTTCTCTGAGCCAGTATTCTCTTCCACCAAAGGGGATAATAACACTTATTGCAACTTCTTATAGTAATCAAATAAGATGATTTACATGAAGTTTACTTGCTGCCTTTAAAAACTTGCTTTCAACACTATTCCCATTGTATTTAACCAACCTCATAATGTGAAATCCTTTGTGATTCAAACTGTAGCAACACTCCACATATTTGACACAAGTTATCTGTAGAAAGTTCAGCCTTTTCCTGTTCATTCCAAATGGCATCTATGAATAAAAAGAGGACAATCTATTATATTAATGAATATTTATAGGTACTATTTTTGTTTCTCAACCACATATTATTTCATATATCTAGCCAAATTTTCATGTTTATGAAGCTGCAGGAATAGCTTTATTCTCAAGTAAGCAACCATGAGTTGGACCCAACTCAAGGGCACCCAAAAAGAGAAGCAAGTTAATATGCACATACGGTATTATGTATGCCTCTAATGTCTAATATGGCAAGTTATTTATTTAGTGATAACTCTAAGCAATGACATCCTAAAGGAATAGTTATGACAGCACCAGTAACCTCACGAGCTTCATAAAATGATCTGTAGAATCAATAATGAAAGGCTGAATTAAAAAAAAACAGCCTTGATATTTTGTATTTTACAGCAGACAATCCTAAGAAATGCATTGTTTTAAGACTGTCACTTATGTCAAGTTATGACTCCAGTGTTATGTAAAAATAACTATAACCAAAAATCAACATTGTCTAACAGGGGCAAATATCTTCAATTGTACAAATACTAGGACACTCATATGGCCAAACAAAGATAGAATGTTCATGTACTAAGCTAGAAATTTATGCTATAGTGTTTATACTACTGTAATAAATAACATATGCCAAGTCGGGCACCATGGCACGCTCTTCTAATGTCCAGCAACTTGTTAGGCTGAGGCAGGAGGATCACAAGTTCAAGGCCAGAGGGTGCAACCTAGTGAGATCCTGTCTCAAAGTAAAAAAGAAAAAAGGGGCTGTGGTGCAGCTCAGTGGTAAACCACTTGCCTCACATGCATGAGGCCTGGGTCAAATACAGGTACTGCAAATAAATAAATAAATAAAACATACCAAATATTTCTATATTTAAGACCACACATATCTAAAGTTCTTAACAGCTTCAACATATTCTGCCAAAGTTGATTATAGAGCATGAAATTATTTCCTTATTATTTGGCTGTTTAAATGAATAAGTTTATATCACATATACTCTCGTGGAGAGATGCTAATGATAAACAAATTTAAAAGTGGTAGAACATAATGCATTCAATTCTTAACACTAATAAAATAAGTGTATTCACAGAAAAATATATAATGATATAAACTAAATTTTAAAATGGCTAACTTTGGGAAGTAGGGCAAGAAAAGGAATAAGGGGAGAAAAGTTTTACTGTATGTACAACTGTTTAGTTTTAATTTTTGCAAAACTTGTGTAGGACTAATTAATTTTTAGGTGAATGCCAACAAGATGGTAGAATAGGACTCTGCAGTTCTCATGCCCTCTCATGCCCTCACAGAAACCTCAGTATTTTTTTCTGTACTGAGGGTTGAACCTAGGACCTTGTCAATGCTAAGCAAGTGCTCCACCACTAAGCTGTACTCTCACTCTTTTTTTATTTTTTATCTTGAGAAAGGGTCTCATTAAGTTGCACAAGCTACCTCTGGCCTCGAATTTATAATCCTCCTGCCACAGCCTCCTGACTTACTGGGATTACAGGCATGTGTCATGGCGCCTGGCAGAAACCTCAATGTGAACAACTATGTACACATGAAAATACCTGCAAAAGAGCTAAGGAAACAGCGTTGGAGATTACAGCACCTGGATGTCAAACAGAAATAAGACACAATGAAGAGTACAGAAAGAAGAGTTTTATGCTACTTGTGTCATCCCTCCCCAAATATCAGGTGGCACAGAATGAAGAGAGATACTCTGTGTGTGAAGAAAGAAGAGGGAAGTGAGGAACAGACTTTATCTGCAACCCAACACTGGGTCCACTCTGGTAAAACCCATTTCCAAGCAGATCTCCAAGGCCCTATACTCCAGGCCAGTTCCTACAGACTGAGGCTCCAGAAATGGCCTAGACCCAGTCCAGATCCCACTATCCCAGGCTCTAGATCTGTGCAACAGACTCAGTTTCCAGTTTGCTCCAATGTCAGACGAGCCTCAGTGGTCCTTGCTTCTGAACTGCCCTCAATGCCATAATGGCCTCCAGAGACTCAGGCTTCGAACTAGTCCCAGAATCAGGCTGACTCCTGCAGCCTTAGACATCAGGCTAGTTCACATGGACTCAACTTCCAAGCTAGCTCCTGTAGATCCAGACTCCAGGCTTGTAGCAAAGGGACACAGCCTGCTAGCCTGCCCCTGTGACAGTCAGGATTCTGTACCTTCAGGCCAATTCCTGGAGTCTCACTCTCCAGGATGGTCCCTGCAGCCTCATGTCTAGCCGACCAGGTTCCAGGACCAACCAGGTCCCAAACTGGCCCCTAAAGCTCCAAGACCTAGGCCATCCTCCTGCACATAGCCTCTAAGCCAGCACCTGCACACCTAGGCTTCAGGTCAACACCAGCTGCCCCAGGCTCCAGGCCAGCCTCAGTGACTCTTGGCACCAGGCTAGCACCTATCATTTTAGGCTCCAGATGAGACTTTGTGGACCCAGGCTCCACACTGGCCTCAAAATCAGGCAGGTCTCAGGTTCCAGACCAATCTTTGTGGCTCAGGAATGCTCCAGAAGACCCAGAGGCTAGGCCCACCCCATTAGTCTCTGCTACCAGGTTGGATTCCTTAGAATGAGGCTCAAAGACCACTCCTGAAGACTCAGGTGCCAGGCTCATCCTCGTGGTTCTAGGTACAAGGCCTGCTCCAGAGCCAAACCAGCCCCTGAAGATTCAGGCTTAAGAACCACCCCAGCACCAGGTCAGTCTCTATGGACCTAAGCTTCAGGCTGGCCTATGCAGGTACAAGATCCAAGCATACTCTTGTGCACCCAGGCTTTAGGCCCAACGCCAAAGATCTGATCACAGGCCAGCCACACTGGATTCACGCTTCAGGCCCAATCTAGAGGACCAAGGTGCCAAGTCCATTAACCTGCTGATCCAGGCACCAGTCAGACTGCCCAATTACTCCAGTAACAAGCCCTCCTGAGGAGCACATCAGATGGCCCATCCCAAATCTCTGGAATGGCTACCCTTTGGTGGCAATATAATACATTACAGAAGGAATGTTTCTTTAAGAAATGCGGAACCACTAATATAGAGGTTCAAGAATTTCTAAAAATTTACACTGATTTCTTTCCTATATAAACCCATAATTCCAGATATCCCCACTATGAAGAGAGTTTAAAACTGATACTCAAGTTGTTTGATTATCAAGGCTGGGTCTTTTAACCCAACCTTTCATTACTAGTGTTCCCTATCATTTCTGTGAAGTCCATGAAATTATTGGTGCCCATGTAACTTTTGCTTTAGAATAGCACTGCCTGGACTTACTGTCTTTGACTCATTTCCTGAAACAAGGTCTTGGTCCGTTTTTCTTTATTAAATGGCATAATAATCTCAGACTCAAAATCTCCACCCTTCTCCTGAGTAAATCACTAATTCATGTCAATTCTAACACATAACAAACATGCTTTTCTATCCACCTCTTCCTTTTAATTCCATATAACACTACCTCATTTAAGCCCTCAATGTCTTTGGACATCATTTGGATGTACTGATATTAATTCAGCCTTATTGATATTTATTGAGCTTAATTTCAGACTAGTATGGTATATATTTTGGAAAAAGACAAGGAAGAAGAATGAAAATTGATGTTTTTTGTGTGTCAAACAAGATGACAGATGATCCTTTAAGACAAATGTATATGGTAAACAGCATTGCTTACATTCTGAAAGTTAGAAAATCCACAGTAAATGGAATCAAAATAACATGTCACATGTTATTTGGTGAGGCTGGAACATAAACTTGCTTTGTTGTTAAGTGCTGTCAAGCATCAAGCTGGGTCTGACTCATAATAACCTTCCTAGGGTTTAAAAGGACTGATTGTTTCACTATTGCTTTGAGAGTGTACTGCCAAGTCCTTCTCCTGTTTCTGCAGTGCTGGGGATCAAACCAGGGTCCTCATAGAGTGCAGAGCAGCACTCTACCAATTGAGCTAAACCCCATACACACACACACACACACACACACACACACACACACACACACACACGTATATATAAACTCTTTCACATGTTGCAAATGACAAACTAAGTGAGTAATTCCTAATCTCAAGAAGTGTAAAATTTAGTAAGGAAGATAAATGTGTAGAGAAAGAACTATAATCCTAAGACCAAAATGCTTTAGGTACTATAAGACATAAGAAGGTGCAGTGTATTCCTGCTGAAGAATTTGGGAAAAACTTTATAGAGAACAGGTTTTGTTCTAATCTTTAAAAGGTGTGTAAAATTTAAATTAAAATAATAGAATAAAGATATTTTAAGGGAGGCAAGAGTACAAATAACAAAAAGGGAAACTTGTTAAAAAAATAAAACCCTAACAGGCTTCATTAGTGCGTTTGATTTTAATTCTACATTCAACAGAGAGAAAGGAGTGACTTAAAATAGGTATATTAGCTGGCTGTGTTGGTTGATACCTATAATCTCAGGATTTAGGAGACTGAGTCAGGAAGATCCCAGGCTTGGAGAAAGTTTGGGCTATATAACAAGACTTTGTCTCAAAACAAAAACAAAGAAACAAAAATGGTCATATCAATTAGGACTCAGCTGCAGGCTTGAGGCTTGAACCAGAAGAGGGGCAGTGGGCACAGAAAGGAAGAAAAGGCATATGTCTGAAAACTAGAGGGTGTTGAAGGCTTAGTTTACAACTTGCTATGAACGTATAAACCTTCAGATCTATTATATTTAAGCTTATATAAGGCTGCCCCTGATACAAAAGGTGGAGCTTTGACTTTACCTCCAATAAATTCATCCAGAATTGTCAGTGGCAAATTCTCTTTGTACTGTAACATGAATGTGTTGATGTTCTGACTTTAAGAAACCAAAACTTAAAATACACAAAAATATGAAATTATAAAAGAAGATACTGGACTGATGAGTCACATTTGAAATGTACTTACAAGCAGGGCTTCAAACCCATAAAAATTGGGTTTAGGTTCCAGTGTGGGTTCAATATGTTAAAATTTAGATGGTTTGGGTTCAGTTAGGGTTTGGTTTTAAATTCTATGTGTAGATGTTGCTGTTGTTGTTAGGTGCCATCGAGTCAGTGCCCGACTCAGAGACCCAACGCACAACAGGTGAAACAGTATTGTGAGTGCTTCTCTGCTATTCCTAGGGTTTTCAATGGCTGATTGTTTTTTGGGAGTGGGTTGCTGGGTCCTTCTTCTAAGCCTTCAGCAACTGGTGTTCCCAGGCGGTCTCCCCTCCAAGTACTAACTAGGCCCGACCCTGCTTAGCTTTCAAGATCTGACGGGATTGGATGCCACAGTGGTATGGCTACAGGCCACGTGAAGATAGCAGGGCTTCAAACCAAACATGAATCCCAACCCGGAACGTGTTCCAGTTCAAACATTTTTAAAAATTTTTTTCGAAATGGAACCTGAACCCAAACCCAGCAAAAAAACCTAGGTTCAAGTTGAGCTTTTAGTGTTGTTTTGGTATCACAAGCCATTTTATTGTACATAAAAATTGAAAAAAAAAAAACTGTTTGATTCATATATCTACATAGTATTAAAAATTTGAAACCTGAACTGAACCCAAACTCTATATTTTTACATATTGAACCTGTACCAGAAACCAAACCCAATTTTTCATGGGTTTGAAGTCCTGCTTACAAGGATTTACCTTAATTTTATATAAATAGTATGGTCTCCTAATCAATTCAAATATGATTACACTTAAAATTTCAGGAACAATTTATGTAAAAATTCTTTTTTTAATTGAGTATATTGATTGTACATATATGTAAGGCAGAGTGTTATTTCAGGTTATGCAAAAATTATTCTTAATCAGGGTTTCATATCAAATTCACAAGTGCAGCTTTTAAAAATCATGCATAATGAATTAAAATCAAAGTATCTGTAGATGGTTCAATTCATCCACAAGTGATTGTGATGATCAACCATGATTGTACTCACTGCCTTAAAGGGCAGCCTCAGACTCTTAAAAATAATGGCTGTCCAATATTTATTTGGTGAGTCATCTGACCTATGTGCTGGGATTTAGCTCCGTTGGTAGAGCGCTGTGCTGCAGTCTCTGAGGTCCCGAGTTCAATTCCCAGCAAAAATGGGAGAAGGACCTGGCAATGCACTCCCAAGGCACTCCCAAAACAGTCAGCCATTGAAAACCCTATGAGGGTCACTATAAGTTGGATACCAACTCAACGGCACCTAACAACAACAACAAACTGACCTATAGAAAGGTCTTGTCATGTAGAATACTACTTATCAAGCTAAATTACACTTTAACCAGTAGAGGTTTCTGTGGTAATAAAAAAGCAGCCAGGGGCACTGGTGCATGCCTGTAATCCCAGAGACTCAAGAGGTGGAGCCAGGAGGATCATGAATTTGAGCCAGAAGCAGCCTGTGTAATTTAGCAAGACTCTGACTCAAAATAAAAAAATAAAAATGGGCTGGGATTGCAGCCCAGTGGTAGAGCACTTGCAAAATACATGCAAGGCTGTGGGTTCTATCTTCAATACCACAAAAAAGAGGAATGAATGAATGAATGTACATATTCCTTGGAAGTACCTCAAATATGTACCTCCATGATTGAATTTCAAGAATCTGTGTTTTTAAGTAGGCTCCTCAGGAACCTGTATTTGGCTGTAATCTCTTAAACAGCCAAAGTAGTGACCCAGTTCAATCTTCCATTTTAGTAGTTCTCAACATTGGCTGCACATTAGAATCGCCAATTAAAACATATTAGTTCTGCTGGGTTCATGCCTGTGATCCCAGTGACTTGGGAGGCTGAGGCAGGAGGATCTTGAGTGTGAGGCCAGAGGCAACATGCACAACTTACTGAGACTCTGCCTCAAAATAAAAATAAAAAGGTGCTCAGTGGTACAGTACTTGCCTAGCATGTGCAAGGCCCTGCATTCAACCCCTAGGTATTGAAAAAAAATACCACTTCCCAGGCTGTACCCAACACCAATTAATCAGAGTCTCTGTAACTCATTCCCATACATAATTTGTTCCTAGGAGGTTCTGTTGCATAGTGAGGATTGAGAACCACCACCATCTTTTCAGGTTAATGGGCTTTTGTTGAACTAAAATCTTTCTTAGAGTAGGGATTTTCAAACTTTAGCATATATCAGAATCACCTGGGGAGCTGTTTAAAAGAGATTACTGGAACCCACTCCCAGAAATACTGATTCATAGTTCTGCAATGGGGCCCAAGAAATAAATTTCTACAAAGTTCCCTGGTGATGCTAATGCTGCTGGTCCAAAGACCATACTTTGAGAACCACTGTCTTAGAGCTTCCACTGAACCATTTAATTGTTGAAGACATGGTAAGTATAAACTGTTTTCTAATATTCCCTCTCTCTTTATCGCCTTTGCCAATTAATCTCAGTTCTTTAATATGGCATTTAACTTAACACAATGCTCTTAATAAGGTCACAATAATAAAAAATGGAATAATCATTAACCTTTTTTTTAAACTATTGGGTGGTTGAACTCAGAGCCTCACCCATGCTAAGCAAGTGCCCTATCACTGGCTTGTACCCCCAGCCCCTCCACCTTTTATTTTTTTGATTTTGAGACAAGGTCTCATTAAGCTGTGCAGGCTGCCTCTGGCCTCAAACTTATGAACCTTCTGCCTCAGCCTCCTAAGTTGATAAGATTACAGGCGTGTTCCATGTTTTTTCTTTCTTATTAGTGTACAAAACAAATGTATTTTATGAGGTACTGGCTAAATATAAATTTATACTGATTCTTAATCCCAAAAGCAGTAAGAGTTTTAAGAAGCACCAGAATAAGAGAGACTGGACTACTATTGTCACCCTATTATTAACGAGTTGTATGACTAAGAACATATCACAGTCTTCTAGATTTCTATTTCTGCAGTTTCTTTTGTTCTTGACTTTATATGTTTTCTAGTAACCAGTGGAGAAAAGGCTGTATTTTAGATAGGAATACATACAGAAGATTTCTGGTGAGGCATTTAAAGGACCTAAATATTGTAGTTGCCTTCAAATAATAAGACTATGAGAAAACAGAAAAGATGATTTAAAGTTTTAAGCAGCTATACTGTTAAAATAGACCTTTGTGGTGGTGGTTGTTAGGTGCCCTTGAGTCCATATCTGACTCATAGAGACCCTACGTACAATAGGCAAAACACTATTGTCAGTGCTTCTCTGCCATTCATAGGGCTTGCAATGGCGGATTGATTTTTGGGAGTGGGTTGCTGGGTCCTTCTCCCAAGCCTACAGCACCTGGTGTTCCCAGGCAGTCTCCCATCCAAGTACTAACCAGGCCAGACTCTGCTTAGTTTCCAAGATCTGACAGGAAGCCAGAGTGCTATGTGTGCAGACAATATAGACCTTTAAGGGTCTACAAAAAATCAAATGGTCTTAGTATTTCTTCCCCTGCTCCTCTTTATGTTCATGTCATTGTCTATGCCCTAACCATAAAACTGATTCTCTCAAAGATACTTCTTTGCAAAAACACACATACCATTTCTACCACCAAGTATAATGTTTTAGTCATTACAGCTACAGTCAAAAACAACTTTATTGTAAAATTAATATTTTGGCTATTTTGTACATGTAAGTAGCTCAGTTTTCTTTTCTGGCAATGCAAATAATTCATAGAAGATGGTCATATATCTTTTAATGTAATTCAGTAAGAAGTTAGGAGGGCTAGGGTTAAAATATAAATAAATTATATATTAGAATATCTAATGATAATATATTGAAGGTTGCAAAATATGGTTTCATCTCTCATCTTCCAACAAACTTACTTCTTAGACATGGTAAGGTAAATACCTCCTTATTAATCTTAGGCATGTTAGTTTAATATTGCTAGCATAGGACTTCAGAACTTTTCTTCACTCCCTGAAAGTTTGAATTTTTATGTTATTATAAACTTAGAAAAGAGATATGGATAGCAGAGCAAGATTATACACACAGAAGTCCAATTTGGTGAAACTTAGTAGTGAGATCTTAATGACACAGCAGGACACTCTCAACTATGGACTGGTATATACTGTCTTTGAAACATACAAGAATTTCTGATACTGATATAATTTCTTTGCATTTTAACATAAAAGAAAAGCAATGGAGAGTAAGAAGGTACCGTTGAAATCTAGGTTCAAAATGGTAAAAGACCTAAATCTGATAATGAAGTGAGGGCTTTAAAAATGATTTAATATGGAGAAGATAAAATAAAACTAATGTTTAATGGATGGTCCCATTTATACTCAGGTTAAAGAGAATAAAATTGCTTTGCTTTATGGTTTTGGTCATAATAAACTGTATTTCCTTACATTGTCAACTGTTAACAAATTAAATGGGTTACTTTCCAGAAATCAGACACATCAGAAAGTTCTTCAAAATGGAGAAATATTACGGTCAAATAACAAAACCATGACCTACAGGTACTAAGTTTCAGTTTGGCAGAACAAAAAAGTTCTAGAGATGTATAATGATGAAGTTTGTACAACAATGTGAATATATTTAATGCCACAAATTGCACACTTATTACAGGAAGATTTCATAGTGTGCATATTTTATAATACATATTTTTTAGCATATGGAAACAAAAATAATAGGTACAAATACCTTCTTCTTTGTGAACCAATGCACAAAGGACAGTTGCTGTGTAGTCAACCCATTGCTTAGAGGAAACTGCAAGCGCAAGTGATAAATCTTTGTTTTGCTACTATGATGTAAGTGATCCTTTCGTGAATAACATTTATGAGGATTATTTGCACTGGAAGAGTAGTTTTGTGACTAATTGTAAACGGGATATCATAAGAGAATTCATGTTATCAATGTAACGTATTTGATCATATTTAAGTGTGGTCTCGCCTGCAGCCATAGCCCTGTAGCATCCGATCCTGTCAGATCTTGGAAGCTAAGCAGGGTCGGGCCTGGTTAGTACCTGGATGGGAGACCGCCTGGGAACACTAGAAGCTGTAGGCTTGGGAGAAGGACCTGGCAACCCCCTCCCAAAAATCAATCTGCCATTGAAAACCCTATGAACATCAGAGAAGCACTGACAATAGTGTTTCCCCTGTTGTACAGAGGGTCGCTATGGGTCGGATACTGACTCGACGGCACCTAACAACAACAACAAGTGTGGTCTCAGCATTTGGTGGGAGAATGAATCAATCCCCATCATCTTATTTCACTTCAGGGCTATTTAAGAGATCATCTAGTCCAGAATTGCTCAACCTTCCCTGGCATTATTGTCATGTTGGGCCAGATAATTCATTGTTGTTAAGGGCTGTCCTATGCATTATAGGATATTTGGCAGCATTCCTGGCCTCCACCAATAAAAAGATTGTGAAAACCAAAAATACCTCTAGACATTGTGAAATATGCCCTGTGGGGTAAAACTGCCTCCAGTTTAGAATCAATTTAGTCTAACATTTTCATTTTGTAAATGAGGACGCTTAGGCCTAAAGAGGTTATAGGAAACAAAGGACTGAAAGAGCTAAAAATTAAGATAGGATTCTAAGCCAAGCACCATGACACCATGGCACATGCCTGCAATCTCAATGACTTGGGAGGCTGGGATAGGATGATCTTGAGTATGAGGCCAGAGGCAGCCTGTGCAACTTAGCCAGACCCTGTGTCAAAATAAAAAATAAAAAGGTGGGGGTGGGGGTGTAGCTTAATGGTAGAACACTTGCCTAGCATGACTGAGACTCTGGGTTCAAATCCCCAGTACTGCAAAAACAAAAAAGATATTATTCTAAATTTAGGTGGATTTGATCCAATAGCAATTGCAATAGTCTGGAGAAAGACCATAGTAATAGAGGGATGTTCTGAAGTAAGTAAACTATAATTATGAATACTAATATCTCACATTCTATGGACTTGGACATTATAAAATCCCCTATGTTCATATAAAAATATTCAATTTAGTCTATAACACAATACATGACTTTAATGACACAAAAATGAGGAGTCACTTGAGAGAAACTCACTTTTAGTGACTGAATTTTCTGGACTGGGCCTACTGCAAATAGCTGCACTGTCATGACAAAGTAAAATACCATTAACTTCTACATCCCAAAATGCAACTGAGTGTGGAATTCAAATTACTATATTTGAAACTTTCTCCTAATACTACTAGAAGACACCAGGTAATTTAGGATGAAATAGATTATTGTGACGTTTGGCTTGAGTCAGAAAAGAATAATGGATTTAGTCCACCCTAATTTACAGACTTATAAACCATACAAGATCTCTGAGGAAAGAAGACAGAAGATTATCATATTCCTTCAGTTCTGGGCAAGAGGATTTTCTTTGTTAAATGAAATGTTCTTCAGTTACTCTGGATTTTTACTTTGTCATGATAGTGCAGCTATTTGCAATAGGCCCAATTCAGCAAAGGTCACTAAAAAGGGAGTTTCTGTTAAGACACTCCATGCTCTTTATATCATTAAAGTCATGTATTCTGGTAAAACTGAATTGAATAAACTTATTCAAATTAGGTGACTCTCTACAAACAATTGGTTATATAAAACAAATGAATCTTACTTGCATTTCTTCAATGATAAAATTAGATTTAGTTGTACAAAACATCAAATTTCCTTCTCAGGACAACTCATAAGATGTGTATGGCAAGAACTTGCTATAGGCTGTTTTAATGCTTTGCTGAAGCGGGAATTTTGTAGTCTAACTGATCTTGATGTAAAGAAATCTAGCAGAGTAAAGAACTTCTTGTATATCCTCTTTTAATAAAGTGACAAAAATGAAGCAAACTTTAAAAGGGTTGGCTGTGATACTATGAACATATATCTCATTCTTGGTAACAGAGAAATCTGAGAAATATTCACTTTACTTGTGCAAAGAGCACACGTCTTATATTCTCCATGATTACACCTTTATAATTTCCCTAGAACATTCTTGGTTAAATAGGATTGTTTTTTTAAGAACTGACTTGACCTTTGCAATGTTTAATACCATCATAATCTTAGGCAAGAATAGAGCAGAGAACAGTACTAAGATATAGGAGAAAGAACTGTGTTAATCTTGCCAAGTCATTTTTACTCTTTCCTCCCTAAAGGCCACACTCCAACTGAACTTTCAGAAACATTAATTGTGCTGGAAATGCTGTATTGTACTTATCAGCATAATGAACACTCATAGCTCTAGTGCTATCTAGTGTCCTTAGTTTTTCAGATAATTAGAATATTACCTGACTTATGAGTTTGGCAAGTTTTAGCTATTTTGCACATATTATTACAATCAAACAAATAACGGGGGGTTTCCCAAAGTACCTCAACAATTACAAGATAAGAGAACTAAAAAAGTAATTGGGAATACTAGGAATATATTTACTGTGTATGCTGTCTTTATTAAAAATCAAGCCTTTGACCTTCAGAATAATAAGCTAGGGAGCTCAGGGGTCATGCTTCTAAAGTCAGAAACTATGTTGAGGTCCTGTTTAATCCATTAATTTACTTGATCCCGTGACAGCTACTTTGCATCAGAAAGCAAAAATATATGCCATTTATTCCAACAGGTTAATAAATGTGAATGGATCTGTAAGACTTTCATATGGAAAAGGATCAAAGTTCGATCCTAACACATAAGTAATGAATATTGTAGGAAGCTTGCTTAAATTAGTCTTTATAATATGCTTAGGACTGGGATTTAGCTGAGTTGGTAGAGTGCCACTCCACACTTTCTGAGGACCCGGTTCGATCCCCTACATCGCAAAAATGGAGGTGGACTTGACAATCCACTCCTGAAGCAATCCCGAAACAATCAGCCACTGAAAACCCTATGAGGGTCGCTATGAGTCGGACCGGACTCAACAGCACCTAACAACAACAAATATGTGCTGGTAGGTACAACAGCATTTATTTAAGCCCAAAGAAACTTAAAGATGGGCCCACAAACCTCGTTTTACTAAGATACAACCTCAAATTAGCAAAGAAAACTCTCCAAAGTGGTTTCTGAACTCTTGTGCTTCTAACAAACTGCCTGTTTCTCCAGTACAGCCCCCTCCACCAGACCCCAGGATCCTAAACTCCGGCCGATTCTACTTGAATTCTCACATACACGAGCTAACCCCCCCCCCCAAATTCCTAACTCCATCTCTCTCTATCCTAGTGCAAGTTTCTACACTGCAGGATGTTGACTTTCGCCAAAGGGGAGGAGTGTTTCTCCCTCTTTTACTTTTGACCTTTCCTCTTTGATGTGCCTTTCTTTTCCCTGACCCTCTAGGTCCACAGCACTTCTACTTTGCCTCCTCTCACTTCGCAAACTGCATCTTAGCGTCTGTCCTACAGCACGCTAAAGCGTCTGGCTGGGAGAGAAATCATGTGGTATTTTTTTTTCCCCTTCAAACTTTTGCCATCTGAGTACCTGCAGTTCTGGGGGCCTCCATCCTTTGAGGGGCGAGAAGTAGGGAAGCCCCTCTCTGCTTCAGTCCATCTTGCACACTAGGGGCTGAAAGAGCGGGGCGGGGCGGGGCGAGCTTGGCCTTTACTGCGCCACAGCAGGTGGGGGGTGGGGCGGTGGCGAACCGCGCCCAGCCCGATATTGGACTGGCTGAAGAGAGGCAGCGAAGGAGACGGGGCCGCTCCCGCACCCCAGGACGGGAACTCACCTTCTCTGTGCCAAGGGCGGGTGTCTACTTTAAAACTACTGTCCCCCCTCCCCGCCGCCGCCATAGTGGAGCCGCCAAAGCCGCTGCCGCCGTCGCCACAGCCACGGGCAAGCGAGCCGGCAGGGGTGGAGGTGGCGGAGGAGGCAGGTACAATCACTGCCGCCGCCGCCGCCGCCGCCGCCGCCGCCGCGCTGGCGGCGTAGGAGGAGGAGAAGGCGGCAGATACAGTAGCTTCCTGAGGGGAAGACTCCTCAGCCGGCGGGGTGGCGGTGCCGGGCGCCGCCGCCATCGCAGCGAGGCGCGCACAATTGCACTTGCGTCTCTATCCCATTAGGCTTCTTTAGCCCCGCCCTCCTCCAAGCCCCGCCCCCTCGCCCCTCTGCCTCACTTCAGCTCTAGCCTCGTTCTCGCTCATTCTGTCCACCAATAGAAACACTGCACATCCACACACCTCCCCCGCCCCCTGCTGCTTGGCGTCAACCCGCTCACTTTGGAGCAGAAGCGATGGTTACAAAGGGCAAGGGGCAGAAAGCGCGGGATGTAAAAGCACGTGGGCCTCATACGTGGAGGACTCTTCCATTAGAGAAGCTAATCTATAACTAGGTTTTTAAAATGTCTGGAAATCTGTAGGTCTCGTCTCGCCTCCAAAATATCTCCAAAAGACATCTGTCTTATAGCCCTTAGTACAGAGGGTAGAAATAAACAGAATCTTTGGTCGTTATACACTGTCTTCATGGTCCCTTAGACAACTGCTTATCTCTCTATCTACCCATGAAATTACAGTAAACACCCATGAATCTGGTACCCAGTGGAAGAACTATTACTGATAATTTCATTCTCCTCACCATCTTGTCTCTCAACTTCTCTTCCCTCAAAAACCAATATCCGGATTTATGTCTATTATTCCCTTGCTCTTTTCACATATTT
Organism: Pedetes capensis; assembly: GCA_007922755.1. Classification (NCBI taxonomy): domain Eukaryota; kingdom Metazoa; phylum Chordata; class Mammalia; order Rodentia; family Pedetidae; genus Pedetes; species Pedetes capensis. Next base: position 45,945 of record VMDO01011965.1, on the reverse strand, counting down.
TCTTGCCACATAGATATACACCTAAATACTGTTATTAAGTTTTTATTTTCAAATGTCACAAAAATTTGTAACTTTTTCTTTTTTTTTTTGGAAATTTTTAATGTACATCTTAATGTGATTCATTTTGACATGCTTTTCACTGTGACATTTCCATATATGCATTTTGATAAACATTATTCATATAGGTTACCCCTTATCCTCCCCTATGCTTCCCCCCTCGCACCCTTCCCATCTAAGTTTCCCATTTAAGTCTTATCTTTTACTTGGTAGTATTTTTCTGTATGTCCTTGGGTTCTGTGCATCATGTTGTGGCTTGTTTCTTTCACTCACTTGGAGCTGTGGTTATTCACTGTCAGTGTACAATATCCCATCCATTTACTTGTTAATGAGCATACGTCCTGGTACATTTGTGCAAAAGTTTCTTTTGTGTATGCTCTCCTGACCAGTCTCACATCCACTGCTTTACTTCAAGTCCTTATCATGTCTTGTCAGAACTGTGACATCTGTCCCACTTAGCTTCTTTCTTCTGGTCTCAATCTCTCCAATCTATTTCCATATTGCTGTCATTCATCAACAACTCTCCATTGCTTATTGGATAAAGTCAAAGAGCACAGTTTTGTATTAATAGTCTCCCCCACACCTCCTTGATCTAATTCACTTCCACTGTCTCCATTTTTCCCTTCTATTACTTTATAAGTCAGCAATAAGAAATCTTACAAATTCCCGTGAAGATCATGTTATTTCATGATGCAGGTGTTGTTTATGTTTTTATTCTTCCTGAAATGCCCTTTCCCCCATATTAGGCACTTGAAACCCATATAAAACATCAACTCTTCCAGAAAACCTGTTCTTTTCTTGCTTAAATTTAATGCCACCTTCTTCACTACACCTATATCTGGTGAATATTTTTATTGTAATGAGTTGTACTTTGTGCCTGTCTTCTTAATGATTTTGGAGCCATTTTGAGACTAAGAACAGTTTGTTTTACTTTCAACTCCTCATGCTCCAGCCTAATAAAATCCTAGGACAAGGATCCAAAAGAAGTGGCTCTCTAGGCCCAGGTCACTAAGTCCTTAGGTGTAGTCCAAAGATATGTTTTGTTTTACTTGAACAATTGTTTATTTACATGCAAAAATTCTCTAGAAAACATTTGAAAAATTGGCAGTAATTGCTGCCCATTCATGATTGGCATCAATTGGCTAATACTGAATAACAAAGTTAGAGGCTGAGCTTAGACGAACCTATGTTTATATTGTTTTTTATTTCAGTACTTTACCCAAGACTACCTAAGCCAGTAGGTGCTCTCTCTACTTTACTATTCTGCCTTTCTGTTAGTGCAACTTTTACACATCAAAGGAATTCCTAGATAGACCCAGCACAAGAAATATTCTGGTGCAATAGCCAGTAGGACAATGTTAATATAAAAACTGACTTTGATCCTATTCCTTCCAATATGAGGGGAAAAAATTCCCCCAAAGCATTGCTTCTCAAAATATGAAGCACAGTTCACTTGTATAAGAAAGATTCAAAGGCCAGGCATGCTGGCATGCACCTATATATATTCCCAGCTACTTGGGAGACAGAGGTAGGAGTATCATGAATTCAAGACCCGTCTGGGCAACATAATGAGACCACATGTCCAAAAATGAAAAGACTAAGGGAAGAAGGAAAGAAATATGCAATCAGATTATCTATGGGATTATTGCTCAAAATTCAGTAACCGAAAGAGAAATTGCAATAGACATTTCAAACAGAAAAGTATAATGAAGAAATTAGGTACTTAAAGAAATAAAAAAGGTCAGGGGCGTGAAACTCAGAGGACTTTCCTACATATTGGCAGTTAGAACATGGGAGGCTTTTCAACAAATTCTTTGCTCTCCCCTGTCGGAATCCTATGAATTATACTTTCCAGACTTCTTGGCTATCAGGATTGTGAATATGGTTTGGTTTTCACCAGTGGTAGGCATTTTATGATATTTTGTATATTGTTAGGTGCCATTGAGTAGGCTCCAAGTCATAGCACCCTCACAGGGTTTTCAATGGCTTATTGTTTCAGGATTGCTTTGGGAATGGATTGCCACATACTGACATGGAAGAATGTTAAGAATAGTAAGGCCACTATTCTATACAAAATATACAGTAGAGGTAAAAACCATTTTTATATGTAATCCAGCAGATAAAAAACATGAATTTTAGGGAGTGGCTTAATATTCTTCCATGACAGGGTTTTGAGACTCTGAGATTTGAGACTCTGAGACTCTGAGATTTGTTGTTCTTGTTGGGTGCCATCAGCTCTGGTCCAATTTATGGTGACTCTATCTACAACAAAATGAAACACTCCCTAATTCATGACAGTCATACAATCTTTTTTATGTTTTAGCCCATTGTTGCAGACCCTGTGTCAATCCATCTTGTTGAGGGTCTTCCTTTTTTCATTGACCTGCCACTCTCACAAACATGATGTTCTTCTCCAGGAATTGGTCTCTGCTGACATCCAAAATATATAAGATGCGGTTTAGCCATCCTTGCTTCCAAGGACAACTCTTGTTGCAGTTCTTCTAGGAGAGATTTGTTGGTTCTTTTGGCAGTCCATGGTATATTCAATATTTGTCTCCAGCACCATGATTCAAAAGCATCAATTCTTCTCCTGTCTCCATTATTCAATATCCAGATTTCATAAGCACATGATGCAGCTGAAAATACCATGGAATGAGTCAGCCGCATCTTTGTATTCAATGTGACATCTTTTCAACACTTAAGAGGTCTTTTTCAACAGCTTTCCCCAATGCAATGCATCTTTTGATTTCTTGACTACTGCTTCCACAGGTGTTGATTGTGGAACTGCAAAATCTTGGACAACCTCAATCCTATCTCTGTTTATCATGAAGTTGTGTACTGACCAAGTTGTAAAGATTTTTTTCTTGATGTTGAGGTGGAATCCATACTGATGGCTATCTTCTTTGATTTTCATCAGTAAATGTTTAAAATCCTCTTCACTTTCAGCAAGCAGAGTTGTGTCATCTGCATAATGCAGATTGTTAGTCTTCCTCCAATTATGTTACTGCATTCTTCTTCATCATCTCTTCTTCAGCGTAGAGATTAAAGAGGTATGTTGAAAGGATACAGCCCTGACTCACATCTTTTACGACTTTAAACCAGGCAGTGTTTCCTTTTTCTGTTTGAACAACTGCTTCCTGGTTCATGTACAGATTCCTCATGAGTACAATTAAGTACTCTGGTATTTCAATTCTTCACAACCTTATCCATAATTTGTTATCCACCACACAGTCAAATGCCTTTGCATAGTCAATAAAACATGGATACACATCTTTCTTATATTCTCTGCTTTTGGCTAATATCCATCTGACATCAGCAATAATGCCCCTGATTCCACACTGTCTTGGGAATCTGGCTTGATTTTCCAACAATTCCCTGTCTATATACTGCTGAATAATCTTTAGCAAAACTTTACTTGTGTGTTATATTAATGATATTGTTCGATAATTTCCACATTTGATTGGATCCTCTTTCTTGGGAACAGGCACAAATATGGATCTCTTCCTGTCAGTTGGCCAAGTAGTTGTTTTTCAAATCTCTTGGCATAAACAAGTTAACACCTCCAGTGCTGCATCTGTTGAATCATCTCTATTGATAGCCCATCAATTCCGGAAGCCTTGTGTTTCCCCAATTACTTCAAGGAAGCTTCCACTTCTTCCTTGAGTACCCTTGGTTCGTAATCAGATGTAGCCTCTTGAAAGGGTGATCATCCAAAAATTCTCTTTGGTATAATGACTCTGTGTAGTTCTTCCATCTTCTTTTGATGTTTCCCATGTCTTTTAATATTTTTTCCGTGGAATCCTTCACTACTGCCATTCAAGGTTTGAATTTATTCTTCAATTCATTAAGCTTGAGAAAAACTGAGCATGTTCTTCCCTTTTGGCTTTCTATCTTCAGCTCTTTGCACATGTCACTATAATATTTGATTTTGTCTTCTGTAGTTGCCCTTTGAAATCTCCTGTTTAGTTCTTTAATTTCATCATGTCTTCCTTTTCCTTTAGCCGCTTGATATTTAAGTGCACGTTTCAGAGTCTGTTTTGATATGTAATTTGATCTTTTCTTTTATCCTGTCTTCTTAATAACCTACTTTCCTCATCAGTGATGTCTTTGATGTCATGCCACATCTTGTGTGGTCTTCAAGCATTAATGTCTAATGCATCAAACCTCCTTTTTGGTGGTCTCTGAACTTAGGTGGGTCATACCTTGACTCTCATACACTTTTTCTAATTTTCTTCAGTTTCAGTTTGAACCTGCATATGAGCAGTTGACTAATCCACAATGAGCACCTGGTCTTGTTCTGACTTTTGATATTGAACTTCTCCAAAATCTGTTTCCACAAATGTATTCAATTTGGGTCCTATTTGTTCCATCTGGTAAATTCCATGTGCATAGTCACTGTTTATGTTGTTGAAAAAAATGTATTTGCAATGAAAAGGTGATTGGTATGACAAAATTCTATCATGTGATCTCCAGCATTGTTTCTGTCAACAAGGCCATATTTTCCAACTACTGAGCCTTCTTCTTTGCTTCCAACTTTTGTATTCCAGGCACCAGTAATTATCAGTACATCCTGATTGCATGTTTAATCAATTTCAGATTGCAAGTGTTGGTAAAAATCTTCCCTATATTCCCTATCTTCATTTGTGGCCTTAGAGGTAGGTGTGTAAATTTGAATCATAGTCATTAACTGGCATTCTCTGTAGGCATATGGATATTATTCTATTCCTGACAGTATTGTACTTCAAGACAGATCTTAGGTTGTCTTTTTTGTCTCATTTCTCTTCAATCTGTCATTCCCAGCATAAGAGACTATATGATTATATGATTAAAAATGGCCCGTGCCAGTCCATTTTGGCTCACTGGTACCTATGAATATCTATGTTTATGGGCTCCATTTCCCTTTAGGTGATTTCTAATTTTCCTAGATTCATACTATGTACATTCCACCCTCCAATTATTAATGGATGTTTACAGCTGTTTCTTCTCATTTTGAGTCATGCCACATCAGTAAATGGAGGTCCCTGGGGCTTCACTCCATCTCCATCATTAAGGTAGGCTACTTTGAGGAGGCAACTCTTCCCCAGTCATCTTTTGAGTGCTTTCCAACCTGGAGGGTCATTTTCCAGCACTATACTTGACAGTTTTTCTCTGTTACTCATAGTGTTTTCAACGGCTAATTCTTTTGGGAGTGAGTTAGCCATGTCCTTCTCCCTGGTCTGTCTTAGTCTGGAAGCTCAGCTGAAACCTGTTCACGATGGGTGGCCCTGCTGGCATCTGTAATACTGATGGCATAGCTTTCAGCTGCACAGCAACACACAAGCCCCCATAGTATGCCAAACTGACAGACACTTGAGGTTTTGCTAGCCACTAGTTGGGTATTTTTAAGGACAATCACTTAAACTTGCAGGAAAAAAACTGTGGCCTCTGCTAATAATTATAAGTCTGATTCTAAAGTTGCATTTTGTTTCAGGTTAGTCCTACCAGAGAAACTCATAAGGTAACATAGAAGTGAACTCTGTGCTGACTAAATTTTCCAGCCATCCTACCACACCCTTTAAGGTGACCTAGAAATGAACTTTGCTCATTATGTCAAGTGGGTCCTTTGTAGGATAGAAATCAAACACATATTCACATTCAGTCTTCATTCTTCTTGATACATCATGCTCATCAGCATCTAAATTTCTACTCAGGGGTGTGCGTTTTACTATGATCCTGAAGCAAATGCTATTATTGGATAGGGGTCTAATGCATGTGCTTTAACTTATGGAAAGTCACAAAACCTCCTTAAAGTGGAATGGAAGCACAGGTGTGAAGAATCTAAAACATCATTCTCTACACCGCTGGAAGCTGTTGATTGCCATATCTGTAGTCTAACAGCTTGGGTCAGGACGCTTATATCTTGTGATTTCACAGTTCTTCCATTCACAGGTCCATTTGCCCTATATGTCCTGCCTTTAAAAATAATGATAAATTATTTGCCCAGGGGCAGCTCTGCCTGCTATGTTTTGATGATGTGATGTATAAAGAGGCATGCTGTCAAACTGAGCATGTTTAAGAATGTGTCTGCTTCTATATGTGATATATGATAGGTCCTCAATATATATGAGTGAGTTTCTCCAAGAAAAGTCCATTGCTTTGTTTTTTCAGGGAGATGCTACTTTGAGAATGATAGACAGTGCTTTCTTTACTTGCTGCAACTAATAAACCACTCTTACCTTTTATCTCATCTTTGCGCTTATGGTATTGCATTCACCTAGAGTTGAATCCATTGCATTTGGTTACACTATAACATGAAAAGGGCTGGGATTTAGCTCAGTTGGTAGATTGCTGCGCTGCAGTCTCTGAGGTCCCGAGTTCAATTCCCAGCACCACAAAAATGGGAGAAAGGCCTGGCAATCCACTCCCAAGGCCATCCCGAAACAGTCAGCCATTGAAAACCCTATGAGGGTCGCTATGAGTCGGATACCGACTCGACGGCACCTAACAACAAAAACAACATAACATGAAAATGTCACCAGATTGCAGTCATGCATTATAACAATAAGCACACACTTTTTTTTCTTCCTCTTATACTTGTCATTGCTATCTGTGTTAATTAAATAAATGCCAAAGTAATTTCTTTTGCACAAAAGAGGAGGTGGAATATGGCAGAGACTAATAATTATGAAGCGGCTGGGATTTAGCTCAGTTGGTAGAGCACTGCGCTACAGTCTTTGAGGTCCCGAGTTCAATTCCCAGCACCACAAAAATGGGAGAAGGACCTGGCAATCCACTTCCAAGGCAATCCCAAAACAGTCAGCCACTGAAAACCCTATGAGGGTCGCTATGAGTCGGATACTGACTGGACGGCACCTAACAACAACAACAACAACAACAATAATTATGAAAGCCTGTTATGGGCCAGACATTTTCCATAATTTCCTTATCCTCTCACAATGGTCTCATAAATCTCATTAAAAGATTGCAAAACTCAGTCTCACAAATGTAACTAACTTTTCCATGGCTTTAACTTAGCAGTTAAAGTAGCCTGTTTATACCATTCGGCCAGAGGGAAGAGAATTTTGACTTTTAATTCCCCAAATCATAAAAAGGAGATGGAGACATGGAAAGAGGGAAGCTAAGCTTAAATAGGAGGACAGAAGTACTGAAAAAGAAGTGAAAGAGCATATTTATATATGAGAAATCAGTGAAAAAACAAAACCATGTCCATGGTTGCTTCACTATACTTATAGTGAAATATAATATCCCTGATTTTTAATAATATGGAGAAATTGTAAAGCCCATTAATACCAAACATACATTTAAAGGCAACATAAAATGGAAGAAATAATTAGAATATAACTTTGTGGCAGGTAGCTAATATGATTTACATAAAATGAATACAACTAGGTAAAACAGAAATGTTTAATTTTATCCACAAATGATTCAAAGATGATGAGTAATGGCAAACATCCAAAGTTGTTCAACAACACTAAAAGCAAATAGATACATTGATATATACAAACAAATATGTATAAAACAGTATGTTTCTTTGTGAGGCTATGTAAAAATGCCAGAGACTAGGTAATTTTATTTATTTATTTCTTTATTTATTTTTGCGGTACTAGGGGTTGAACCCAGGGCCTCGCGCTTGCATGCTTTGCAAGTGCTGGACCACTGAGCTGCACCCCCAGCCCTTTTTTTCTACTTTTTGAGACAAGGTCTCACTAAGTTACACAGACTTCCTCTGGTCTCGAACTTGCGATCCTCCTGTCTCCGCCTCCTAAGCCTCCTAAGCCGCTGGGATTACAGGCATGCACCACCGTGCCCAGCCAGATTAGGTAATTGATAAAGAACAGAAATTTATTTCTTGTAGTTCTGGAGACTGGGAAGTCCATGATCTGGCACTTGGTGTCTTGTTAGGGCCTTCTTACTGCATTATCACATGGCAGAAGTGGTAAAAATGGCATACAGAACTAACTCCCTCAAACCCTAATCACATCCATGAGGACTTTGTTCTCATGAATTAATCACCTCCTAAAGGGGCCACCTCTTTTTTCATTACCAATGGGGCAAACCCAGTGCCTCACACATTAGGCAAGTGCTCTGTCACTGAACTGCATCCATACCCCCTTTTTATTTTTTATTTTGAGATAAGGTCTCACTGAATTGTGCAGAATACCTCTGGCCTTGCCCTCCCAAGTTTCTCTGACACAGGCATGCACCATAGTACTAGAGGTGACACCTCCTAAATTCTATCATATTGGCAATTAAGTATCAATACATGAATTTGGGGGGACATTCAGACCATAGGAGTATGTATAAGGTGATTCAGTTTTGAACAAAAATATATTTATATATATGAATATACAGATATAGCACTGAATTATACACACATATTTTCCTGGAAATTTTGGAAAATATATGCAGAAACACCAAGACTAGATAGATTTTGGTAAGTTGGGGTTAAAATGAAAATGTAAAATAATTCATATATTTCTTTATTATTTAAAAAGTAATAGCAATATATAAAATTATGACATTGTAGGATGTACTTGGTTAGGAATTGATGTTACAGAAATGAAATGCATTAAAAGTTTTAAAATATGAATATATTTAATTAAAGGGAGGTTATAGATTTTATAATAGTATTTTTGTGTATGCCAAATATGTCTTATAGTGTAAACCTTCATATATTCTTATTCTTGTTCTCTCCTCATCCACGACACATGTACTCATACACACTTCCACCTTTCTTGTCAGCCTAGAGAGTATGGAAAAGAAATATCTTACCATGTAACTTAGTATACAGGTCTATGCCAGAATAATGCTTAATGCTTCCTGTGCTACATAAACATCAAGAAAGTTCCAAGAAAAAAAGAAATAAACTTGTGTTGTACCTGCATTTCTGGGTTGTTCAAAAATACGTCCACTATTTACTTGTTTTATATCAAGCTACATCAAACTTCTCTTCTCATACTTTTTGTTTCATGAAGTATTTATTATTTATTAAAACAAAAATAGTAAAAAAAAAAGCTCCAGGAAATTCTACTGCTTAACTTCAACTATAGGGAAGTGTTTTCTTTAAGTTTGTCTTTTGTGATTGGTTAAGGAGAGACCATGATTAGGCATTGACTACCTTATCACACATCGTTTTCCTCTGATTTTTATATTTTATGTTAAACATCATCTTTACATCATCATGCAGCTCTTATTTTAAGAGACATTGGCTGCCCTCCCAGTGGTATCTACAGCTGTACTTTTGCTGGACACTATTTTCTGCATACTAGTGATAATGAAGTTAAATAAAATTACTTGCATATGTGATAGTGTGTATCAGAAAATTTCTAAAAGTTAAGATTAGACTAATCCTAAACCCAGTTAGTAATTTTCTTCTGGATATAAAGAATGTCAGAATAAATGTCATTGTTGCCATTTCTTGATATTGTTAATGGGTATATTTTTCACATGGGCATTATGAAAGGATTAAGAACAAATATAGAATGTGAGATTTTATGTTTACAGGAATAGTCTGAGAATTTAGCTTGATGACATCTGGGGTGTGTATGTATGTGTGTGCATGTGTGCAAGCACTGAATAAGCCAGATCCATGTCATTGAACTCATTCAAAGAGCCACTCACTACAAGTCTTTTCTTTAGGAAACATTGTCTTTTAAAATAACTCCATTCTAGAAGTACTTGGGTGAGGGTATGAACTTTATTTTTATTTACAGAGCCATGTATTCAAGGCACCACAGAACATTTAACTAATTATAGCAGTTGACAATGCATATTAACCATAACACTATAGAGGACACACTTGTTCACTCTCACTTTAGTACTCAATCCAACAGACCTATGCCCCTGAATATTTTATCTTATCAGCCTCCAAGAAATAGTACAGATATGTGGTACTCATAAGGAGAGTCCTTACAATTCTACAGCAGGTTGATACAGTAATGGTTCTCAAAGTTCTTCCCCAAAGGGACCTGTGGCCATTTACTTAGCTAACAATATATTGGGGAAATTTTTTTCGGACATTTTTTGGCCTTTGGACACAGAGTTCTAGTTGCCATTCATACCTGAAGCCCTGAATCATCTTCATGGCACTCTATTGGAAAGAGAGTAATGAGTTTTCTCAATGCTGACTCACTGTCATATAATGAGTTCATGAACTAATATGCTTGTCATTCACATGATCCACAAATATACAATTAAATTGACACACATGGCAGGTAGTGGAACCTCCACAGTGGTTCTTTAACCTGTGAGGAAAAAGCTACCATTCTGTGGAAATCCCAGTGGAAACCTCTGAAACTGCTACTACTATATCCAAGACAGTAAACAAGAAAACATACAAAATCCTGTGGGAAGTGACAGAAATTCATTGCTACCCTTGAAGATTTAAAGGATGCAGAAGTTGTGATGTGTTGGGGATTTTTTAAATGCACCCCATAACTAGGGTCCCTGACTGACCTCTAGGTGACCCCAAGGCCACATTCCACTCACTCACTCCTACTCCTCCCATTGAGTGAGCAAAGATGGCCCGTGACTAGCCTGACCAGCCTTAACCACCTCAAGCTTGATTGCCTACCCCTAATACCCCAGTTAAATAACTGCCCTACCTGGCAGGTATGACAGTTTACCTGCTGTACCTGTCAGGAATGTGCCCTGATTGGCTAATCCCAGTACACGCCTCCTGCCAGGACCCTATATAAGCAGGGATCCCGGACCCCCTTCACCTCACCACCATTCACCATCCCTCAACTGCTGTCCAGATCCCATCACCTTGACCCAGCACTCCCCAATCCAGCAGAAGATCTCCAAGCAAGACCAGGGGTCCCGAAGCGCTGAAGACTATAAGCAAGCCACAAAGAGCCTTCCAATTCCTCCCATCCTTGGGAAGAAGGGAGGCAGAGAAGGCAAGCTGCGAGACTCAAGACCATTTCTTGATATTGTTAATGGGTATATTAATGGGTTAATGGGTATTAATGGGTTAATTGTTAATGGGTATATTAATGGGTTAATGGACCTCCAGCCCAGTGGAACACCAACTGCTTGTAGCTGTGCCTTTAAGGCTGAGCTGTACCACCAGTGAGCCTGCAGCATTCTATGCTAGAACTTGAGCACTTGACAGGGGCTGCTTGCTGGTTGCACCCCACTTGGAGAGTAACCCAATAAACTTTCCCTTCCTCTCCTGTTTCCTGCAGAAGGTCTCCCGAAGTCCTTCTTTGGTGCCTCCAGCCACTACACCAACCCGGTCCAGTGGGTCCCTGATACCTGCTTAGTGTCAGGGCAAGGCTCTGACCTCTGCCAAGCCTGAGCTGAACCCTGACAGTGATGCTCATCATTTTCCTATTTAACTAATCGGTATAGACAATAAAGGAAATCTAGAGGGCTTATGGAGGAAGAGAGTGAGCTACCAAAAACTCAAATAAGTATTAGCCCTCATTGCAACTTCTGTATTGGATGTGGTATATTTTCTAGAACAGATTAACATGGTTTCAGGTACATGGTATATGGCCACTGATCTGGCAAATAAATTTGTTCCCATCGTTACCATCAAGAACAACCAGGCACAAATCATATTCACATGATTTTGACAACAGAATTAATTTATGGCCTTGTCCAGAGATATGGTAACACTCCCAGTCTGCTATAACACAGTCTGAGCAGATGTGAGCCATGTAGACATTTTGCAGAACATTATTTTGACCCACTAAATAGATTATCCCATTTAATCCTTTGACTATGATGGGGACCCATATATCAAAAAGTGAGAGTGTATGAACTTGACGGAAGATCAAGAAAGGGGTGGAAAAAGATATTTCACAAAGTCATATTATGCATTCCAATTAATTTGTTAGTCATGTTCTTATTTTGTTCATTATAATGAAGTTCCTAGAAATAAAATACATATTTATTTCAATTTTAAATTGATAGTCAAAAAGGTTGAATTTGATCAAATGAGATAGAATTGGTATAGGAATCTGAGTCCTGAGTAAATCACATATGAGTGATAAAACTATCAGAGATTCATGTCAGTGAGTTTTTAGGGGTCCAATGATCTTGGACACACTGGGACAACCCATGAAAACACAGTATACATTATAGCATTTTGTGTCATCCACCACTAAGTAGGAAACACCACACATAATAGGCCTCTTCAGATTGTGGAGGCAGTCAGTGTATTCCAGACTGAGAATATTGCTCTGATCCACTTACTGAGCAGCATGCAAGGTTACCAACATTTTTTTCAGTACTGAGAATGAAACCCAGTTCTAGGCAAGCACTATATCACTGAGCTACACTCCAAGCTAAGGCTACTAACTTTTAGTAGGGCCGAAAGTAGCAAAAGACACTGTAGCAGGTCCAGGTCAGGTAGAAGCAGCCCTGTGTACTCATCCATATGACCCAGCATGTCTTATGGCATTAGAGTACATGTGGAGTGAACAGATTCCATACAGAATTTATGGTAACTTTCAATAGGAGATTTACAACATAATCTCTGGATGTCATGGCCTGGATGTCACCCCCAGACCTACTTGCTCCAACTAGGCCCTACCTCCTGCCATTCACCACCTCTCAATAATGCCATCATTTTATGAATCCATCAAGGCATTCACTCATTTATTATGTCAGAGTCCTCATGATCTAATTGTCTCTACAGTTGCTCTCACAGACACATCCAGAGGTATGCTTCATTAATCTCTTTGGCATTTCATGATCCAATCAAGTTGATAAGATCATCACAAGTTGCCACACCATCTAATTTCTCCCATTTTGTACCTAAATCCTGAATTGGGATTTCTACCTCCACTATGTCTGCAGCGGTAGTCCTGTGGCATGCGATCCCGTCAGATCTCGGAAGCTAAGCAGGGTCGGGCCTGGTTAGTACCTAGATGGGAGACCGCCTGGGAACACCAGAAGCTGCAGGCTTGGGAGAAGGACCTGGAAACCCCCTCCCCAAAAAATCAATCTGCCATTGAAAACCCTATGAACAGCAGAGAAGCACTGACAATAGTGTTTCCCCTGTTGTACAGAGGGTCGCTATGAGTCGGATACCGACTCGACGGCACCTAACAACAACAACAACAACAACAACAACCTCCACTATCCTATACACAGACCTAAAACTCCACACCCTAGTATGGATCTGGCCATGCTAACTGTTCCTACAATTATACCCATATCACTCCCCATTGTGATTTCCACAACTACACTATCATTTCATCTGATCCAACAACCCTCAATTTGTTTTCCACTATTCTCCAGTCAACATTCTTGTTTTATACTTTCATTGACATGCTAAACAATATTTGTGTAACAAGATATCACATAAACCTCCAAGAATGGTAGACCTGCTACCCAGAACCCTAGTATGGGTGACAACTTATATAACTCATTCCTATCCCCTTGGAGATGTTCAATATCTATACTTATATCTTGTCATCTTTCCCATTTACCCTCTGGGACTTGCATTTCTTTACAACATTCCATTGATCTCATTAACTTTCTCATCATGGACCCCATACCTTTCCTGAATCCCCTGTCAATCAATATTATGCAGAGCTATACCCTTCTGTTGAGAGTATTTGGCCCTCACATGTCTACAATGAGAAATTCACCCTCAAAACACTTTACCTTCCAACTCTCCTTGGTCTACTGATTCTTCTGCTCAGCTGAGTCACACATTCTAATCTTCCACCACTCCATCTTTTGCTTTATGCAGCCTGATCTTTGTTTTATGTATTTGTAGTACTCAGATCACTCTTTGTCCAACTAGAAAATCTACCTCTGTCTTAGTCACTTTTTGGGCTACTGTTATGGTATGAATATAAAGTGTCCCCCAAAGGTCATGTGCTTTTGCATTTTGTCCCCAGCTGGTGGCACTGTTTGTGAAGGTCATGGAACTTTGGGAGATAAGACTCAGCTTTGCTGAAGTAGTCACTAGGGGTGGACCTTTGGAGGTTTTGAACCTGGACTAATAGTTCCAGGAATCTCTCTACCTCCTGCCTTCAATGTTAGTGAGGTCATCTGTCACATACCCTACCTCCACTGCCACCATGGCCTGTACTGCCACCATTATGGACTGATCCTCTAACTGCAAGCTTTCAATAAATCTCTCTTCTTCCGTAAGTTTGTTTTGGTTGATTTTTCTGCTGCAGTGAAGACAGCTGACTAAACAGCTACTGTAAGAGAATAGCATAGAATACAATAAAAATTTGTTTTCAGATTTCTGTAAACTGGAAAGTTAGAGATCAGGGTTCAAGCATTGTCAAGTTGTGGTTTGCAGATAGTCATCTTCTATCTATGTTTTCACATGCCAGAGAGAAGAGAGAGGAAGCAAGCTCTCTTTTGTCACTGTAGACAAGTCTCCTACATTCTATACTTTCTCTTAGAGTGTCACACTCTCAGATGTTTACAGTGCCATAGAAGGGCACTAATCCCATCATAAAGACTTCATTATCATGACTTAATTACTTCTCAGACTCTATCTTCTCATTATTGTTGTTGTTATTGTTAGGTGCTGTTGAATCGGTATCTGACTCATGTTGATCCTGGGTACAACAGGTGAAACACTATTGTCATTGCTTCTCTGCTGTTCATAGGGGTTTCAATGGCAGATTGATTTTTGGGAGGGGTTTGCCAGGTCCTTCTCCCAAGCCTACCGTATCTGGTGTTCCCTGGTGGTCTCCCATCCAAGTATTAACCAGGCCCAACCCTGCTTAGCTTCCGAGATCTGGCAGGATCGGATGCCACAGGGCTACAGCTGCAGGCGTATCTCCTCATTAGGGGTTATGATATCAACATAAAAATTTGGGGGTAACACAATCATGCAATTCACAATCTCTCTCATCTAGTTGGGCTGGGATTTAGCTCAGTTGATAGAGCACCACTCTGCAGTCTCTGAGGTCCCAGGTTCTACTCCCAGCACAGCAAAAATGGGAGGAGGATGTGACAATCCACTCCTGGGGCAATCCTGAAACAATCAGCCATTGAAAACCCTATGAGGATCCCTCTGAGTTGGACATGAATAAATGGCACCTAATAACAACAACTCATCTAGTCATTCCACAAAAAGAAGCACCCACCAATCCTTTTACCTATCATATTGATCTTTACCACAATCTTTGGTATAACAGGCATACATTTAGGTATTTATAATGCTTTAATACAAACTCTTTCCACATGTCTGTCAGCTTGTTGTGTTGTGGGGGATTGCCTGTTGCTGTGATGTGAAAAGCTATGCCACCAGTATTTCAGATGCCAGCAGGTCCACCCATGTTGAACAGGTTTCAGTTGAACTTCCAGACTAAGATTGACTAGGGAGAAGGACCTGGCAGCTCACACCCAAAACAATTAGCCATCGAAAACCCCATGAATAACAGAAAAGCACTGCCAAATATAGTGCTTAAAAATGAGTCCCACAGGCTGGAAAGCATTCAAGAAACGACCTGGGAAGAATTGCCTTCTCAAAGTAGAGTCGACCTTAATGATGGGAATGAAGTAAAGCCCCTTAGGAACTCCTTTTGCTGATGTGGCATGACTCAGAATGAGAAGAAACATAGTGACTGAAACAATGGACTCAAACATAAAAAGATCATGTGCATGGCACAGTATTGGGTAGTGTTTCGTTCTATTGTACATAGGGTCACTATGAGTTGGACATGATTCGAGGGCACCTAACAACAACAACAGCAGCAAAATAAAAACTCAACTTATACAGACACCCAGGCATCTTCATAACTCCTGGAAGAGCATGTACACCAAGTATCTCAAACTTTAGAAACCCTTAATGTGGCAGAAATTCTCTAGCTGCTGTGATAGCTGACAGATTAACAATAGAGTACCTACTACCATCTCAAGGTAAAGTTGGTTTTAAATTGTACCTCCTGCTGTATGTAGGTCAATAATAGAGATCTATAGAATATTTAAACAAACACAACAAACCCAAATAAAAATATTAGAAGACAACTCTAGGAGATTCAGTGTGTCCCAGCAATTTCTTTTCCTAATTTTCCCCTTCTGCCTGCAGTGATTAGCTCTGCACTATATTTTAGGAGCTACAATAATTTCTCATCTAATTATTTTGAATCAAGTTCCAAGTTTTTCTCAGATCAAGGCTAAATTTGTTTATAGGAAATCTGGGAGGTTGCTCTGTTAACTCAAACATCAGGAATTACTGTGTAGACCAAAGGGGGAATACTTATATCACCAAAGACATTTAATTGAGTGCCAGAAATCTCTAAGCCCTATTTCCTGTGTCTGTTGCTCCTTTAGCATCCTGATAAGGCTTACTCCTCCCAAAGTCATACCTCACAAGCTCATTGACCTTTTTGATGGCTTTTTTCAACCTCATACTGGCAGCTGCCTTTTTCAATCTCATGACAATGAGAGTGTGTTTTATAAAATATCTGTGTGCTTTCTAGTTTCTCTCTTCCTTTGGACTTTCTCTCAGAGTGCTATCTTCCAGGCTCTTGTCTCAGGACTTACCTGCAGGGTGAGTAGTACATCTTTCTTTGATCATACCAAAGGATTACTACCATCAGTTTCCATATATTAACATAATATTTGCAGGCAAGAAACTTTACAATGTCCCAATAGAGTTGTTATAACAACCAGAGTAATTGGGATAGGCCATCCTTCCTCCAACTGGTGTGAGTCTGCTTAGGTGAGCAGGAGCATAGTCCCAGTAGAATCTTCGCAGAGGCTTCTGCTTCCACTTAATGTATATACAGCATTTGATATACCTGCAGAATGCAGAATGTCTTAGAGGCAACTGACTGTATGGATCTACAAATCAGAGGCAAAAACAAGGGATTGAGATTTGTGAGTCATTAGCCTATAGGTTGCTATTAAAGCTAAGGACCTGACTAAGCTCATATAGTGTTGTAGAAAATTTATATCAAACATTAGATATCATGATGTTTGCTTAATATGTAACTACGAGAATGTAATGCTCCTTATCTGCCTATTTCCACAAAAATTGCCACTCTATGAGCTACCTCCCATCTCCATTTAGCTTGTTGTATGTGTAAAACCAATTATACATTCCACCCTGTGAGTCAAATCCAGTCTCCTTGCTCCTTATCTGCTTATTTCCATGACAACCCCCACTCTGCTGTAAACTATATAACCCCAGAAGAACAAAAGCTCCTGGTCAGTTCTGAGAGGACTCATTTCCTTGGGCTGACCTTGCTATAGCAATAAACTTATTGTTTTACCAAAATCCTGAGACTCTCAAAGTACTTTCAGTTTTCTCACACCACTGCAATAGTATGTATAAAGTGAAATAAATATGAGCTAAAAACAAAGCCCACAGCAGAAGAGGGTAATGTACCAGAGGTAGTTAGAGGAGAGGCCTGTAAATAAGATTCAGAAGCATTAACCACATTGGAATCACAATAAAGGTGTCACAGAAATAAGGATAAGATGCATTAATTAATGAAGAACTCAAAATACTCAAAAGTGTCCACTGGAGTAAATTTTAGTAAGAGCCATTTTACTGGAGGGGTTGAGGACTATAGTTTGCAGTAGGTTGAAGAAGGAATTAAAGGTGAAAAATGCAAATAACTATAAGAAACAATTTTTCTAAATACTTGATTGTGAAACAATAATAAAAGGGTCTCCTTCCTATTTATTGACTGTCATAATAGAAGTATGAGGGTATTGAAGAGCTATCATTATGGGCAGAGATAACAGAGGATTTAGTTTTGAAAGGGAGTCTTCCTATTCCACTGAACTTCTAGGGAATATTGTAGGATAAAATGCAGATACAGATAAAGTTGTGAGAGAAAGTTCAGAGACTCTTATCTTCTGGTCTCTGTTTTCTCTGTCAGGTAGGAGATGAGGTCATCTGATGAAAGCAGAAGACTCAAAGACAATAGTAAATGTCTGAAATAGCTCCTGGGTTAAAGGGGATAAATGGGAGAAAGAGGTATACTCAGCACCAAAGACCAAGTTGGCATTGTAGAACTGGAGTTTCTAGAGGAACATGTGCTTAGAGATATGCTCTTATTTCTTAGCTGTGATGAGCATCCTCAGGTAAAGTAGGAAAGACAAAACCAGAAAGGTGAATAAATTCAGGTTTGAAAGCTTCCAAGAAAGAGGGTAGAAGAGTCAACAGGGACAGAGGGTTGAGTGTATTATCAAGAAGGTGGTTAAAGTTATGAATTGGTAAGATAAGGAAGGGAGCAAAGACAGGAGACTGTTGATAGAGAAATGTGACGTCAAGTTCTCAAGGTGTCAGTGAGATCATAAACCAGTTCTAGTGGAGAGAAAGGAAGGGGAATGGTGAAAAGGTAGGAAGTGGTGATTAGAAAGTAGTACTAGAGTTTAAGGTGTCAGAAATATGTTATAGTTGTTAGGTGTCATCTGGTCGAGTTCGACTCATAGCAACCCTCATAGGTTTTTTTTTTTGGGGGGGGTACTGGTGGGTTGAACCCAAGGTCTCATGCTTGCATGCTTTGCAAGTGCTGGACCACTGAGCTGCCGCCTCCAGCCCCGCCCCCGCTTTTTTTTTTTTTTTTTTTTTTTTTTTACTTTTTGAGACAGGTTTCGCTAAATTACACAGACTGCCTCTGGTCTTGAACTTGTGATCCTCCTGCCTATGCCTCCCGAGCCCCTCGGATTACAGGCGTTCACCACTGCGCCCGGCCCTCATAGGGTTTCCAATGGCTGATTGGTTTTTGGGATTGCCTTGGGAGTGGATTGCCACATCCTTCTCCCATTTTTGCAGTACTGGGGATCAAGCCTGGGTCCTCAGAGAGTGCAAAGCAGCACTCTAAATTATTAATCCATTGTTGTTTGTTGTTAGGTGCTATGGAGTTGGGATCCTCATAGGACTGGTTTTTGGGACTGCTTCAGGAGTGGATTGCCACATCCTTCTCCTGTTTTTGCGGTGCTGGGGATCCAACCAAGGGCTGCAGATAGTGCAGAGCAGCATGCTACCAAATGAGCTTTATTAATGATATGGTCATGAGATGGCTTCTGTGTGTAGGAACAGAGCAAACAACTGGAATATAATAATTCAGTAATCTGTGAAATTGGGGAGTTAGTTTATTTGCATAAATGGAAACTGAAGCCACTTAAGATGAGAAACATGAGATAGATAGGAAGGACATGGATAAGAGAGATAATAGCCATGGTAGTTGTAGACAGTAATGATCAAGAAGGATAGATGATTATATATAATCAGATGACATGGGAAGAAGTTTTTATATGAGAGTATAAGAATAATGATTTGGAAGGGGCAATAAGGTCTTTGGAAGAATGCTGGAGTTATCTCTAGTCCTGTGGTATGCAGGTTTGAAAGAACCATTAATTCTCTCATGAAAGATGTAAGAAAGGACATGCCCTTAAGTGAGTGCCAAGTGTCAATTTCAAGCATTCTGCAAGGAGGTAGATATGAAGAGGCACTTTCAGCCAATGGACAGGGTTCAGAGGATGTGCTCTCGATGGACTGGATAAAACAAATATGGCTTATATTGGGATTACCTAATGTCAATGTTTTAGGTGGAAATCAGAAGGAGGTGCTGTTCCATGTGGTATAGAATAGAAAAGCAGATAGAGGAGGACTTTGTTGTTGTTTGTTTGTTTACAAGATCCACTTAGAACATGGATGAAAAATTTGGAAATCACAGGAGAATTATTAGCTTAGAATAATATGTCAACTAAATTAATTGATCCCAAGACTCCCCCTTCCTGGGAGGAAACAAAAGCAGTTACCAGGAAACAGAGAATGTTCAGTCACAGCCTTGAAGATATCATTACCCTGTTGTACAGAGGATTCAAGTCAATGATTTCTTCTAGTAAAAAGAACAGCAGTTTCTTAGGAGGAGGGTGAACTAGGGGAGATGTGCAGTGGAAGAAATTACATAGCAGAAGGATTGTGTGTTCAATGTAAGCATTAAACTTCATTGTAAACTTATGACAAAGAATTTAGAATGATAAAGATCATCCTGGAATGAGTAATCATATAAAACCCCTAAAACCCAATTTCACTGACCCAATTGATAATCTTAATTATCAGACATATATACTTCTAAGGTTCTTCTTTGGCTTCACCCCTGATAAGACCTATTTTTTTAGGATAAAATTATGTTTATTTTATTGTTGTTGCTGCTGTTAGGTGCTGTTGAGTTGGGTCCAACTCACAGTGACCCTATGAAGAACAGAGCACTCCACAACACTGTGCCATGCATATGATCCTTTTAATGTTTAAGCCCATTGTTGTAGTCATTGTGTCAATTCATCTTGTTAGGGGTCTCTATTTTATTCATTGACACCATTCTCCCACATATGATGTCCTTCTCTAGGGATTAGTCCTTCCTGACAACATGTCTAAAATATGTAAGATGCAGACTAGCCATGCTTGCTTCCAAGGAGCACTCTGGATACACTTCTTCTAAGATGGATCTGTTGGTTCTCTTGGCAGTTTGTTAGCATATACTAATTGTACAAAGTGGAGAATTTCATTATGACATTTCTGTAATACCTCTTAGTCATACTAGGTGGTCTCTGGAAGAATCTTGGACATTAAAACTTCTAGACAGCTCTCATGTTATTAAAAACCCACAAAGCTTGGTTGAAATGGTGGGTAAGGGAGATACACCTTTGGTTCTAGAGATAGGAGTTATTACTGGTACACAAACTTAAATTGAAGCCATTGGAAGAATGGGAAGAATATTCACCCATTTCCAGCAAATCTTCAATTAGAAAAGACTTCAATACTCATGTTGTTGCTGTTAATTGCCATTGAATGGGGTCCGACTCATAGTGATCCTATGTGTGACAGACAAAACACTACCTGACACTACGCCATGCCTGGCACTATTTTCAGTGTTTCTCTGCTATTAATAGTTTCTGACGGCAGATTGATTTTTGAGAGTGGGTTGATAGGTCCTTCTCCCAAGTCTACAGCACCCAGTATTCCCAAGTGGTCTCCCATCCAAGTACTAATCAGGCCCAATCCTACTTGCCTTCCAAGATCTGATGAGATTGGACACTTCAGTGGTACAGATGTAGACCTCAGTACTCATAACAAAACATAAATGGCATAACATAACCTTTCATCACAACTCCATAACAATCTGAGGAAAGTAAATATTGCTCATTTTATTTGGCAAAGTTCTTTGTATTCCAAATCAAAAGGAGGATGTGAAAGGATAATGAGGGTAGGGAGTAAGCACAAATCTGATGTATGAGAGTTATCTTGGGCTCATTATCTCCCTGTTTTTAGCTCACAGGCTATCTACTATATATAATAACTAATATACACATTCTTACTCCCCCACACACTAATACACATCCTTTTTTGTACTACCTTTCTTTGGTGGCATTTCTACTTTTCTTAAGAATTCTTGTAACAGATTAGATGTTATATTTATCCAGAGCTTTATAACACTTAATAGCTATCATCTGTTAAATGCCTTGTACACATTATACCAGGATCACAAAATAAGCTAACTTAAAAGTGGTAATATTATCCAGAGGTTTTTAGATGTAGAAACTGAGAGATCAGCTTACCCAAGGCTACACAGCTTAGTTTCACTATTAAGTGGCAGAAGCAAGAATCTTATGTAGGTATCCAGGTTGCAGCTCCAAAATCACTGTGCAACTATCTCTCTCTCTCTTTCTCTTTTACCTGGTTTTAGTGAGGACTGCAAAAAGACAACATAACAATGCTCTCTCTGCTTATAATTTCTTATTAATAAGATCCTGTATTAATAAAAGTATACAATTTTAGTAAAAAATGGTGTCAACCCTTTTGTCACTTACAGAACAAGGAAAGTGAGCCTACTAGATGGAAGGTGACTAGCTTGATAACATACAGCCCATTAATGCCAACCACAAAGTGCTTTATGTAAATCAAATTCAACATAGTCTGCTGATAGTAGTCATTTAATAAATGGCAGCTTTATTTTTATTTTTTCTTTCTATCTTTCCATTATTAGAAATACTTTGAGATTGATTGAGTCAGATGGTGCTGTGTTAGTTTTAATTACAGGCTATGAGATGTAGGGAAAGAGCATGGACTTTGGAGACAGACAGGCATGACTTGAATGACTTTTGTTCACTTATTAGGTGACTTTTGTTTGCTTATTAGGTGGTGTGAGAAGGTAAAAACACAATTCCATTCCCAGAATGCTATGAGAGTTATTTCCCCCTGAATTTCAAATGTTTTCCCTGTAAATATTGCAAGCAAAAGTTTTGGATGCTCCTGAGGGATCCTAATATCCAGTTTCCAATTTAAGATCAAATCTTTATGGGAAAAAGAGGCCACACTTTCTCAGGGACAGAGTTGTACTTTTGCCTTCACAGTGCCCTCTTAGCAGTGCTATATTTTAGCTCTTTATGCATCATACACTTACAAGGACATAATCAAGAAGTATGGAATACTATGTGAATGATATGCTTAGTGTTATGATATAGAAAAAATTTTTGTAAAAATAATAGCTTACTTTATTAAGCATACTTTGTACTACATTATATAAGTATGAAGAAAATGAAGATTTTTACCAGTTTCTAAAATCTGAAATTGATCTAACATGCAATCAGGATGCACTGATAATTACTTATGATTGGAGTTCAAAAGTTGAAAACAAATAAGAAGGCTCAGTTTGAAAATACGGCGTTGGTGACAGAAACAATGTTGGAGACCATACGAAAGAATTTTGTGAGACCAAAGACATTTTCTTTTCTTTTTTTTCTTTGTGGTAGTCAGGGTTGAGCCCAGGGCTTCGCACTTGCATGCTTCACAAGTGCTGTACCACTGAGCTGCACCCCTAGCCCATTTTTTTTCTTTTTTGTGACAGGGTCTTGCTAAATGATCCAGACTGCCTTTGGTCTCGAACTTGTGATCCTCCTGCCTCTGCCTCCCGAGTAGCTGGGATTACAGGCATGCACCACTGTGCCCAGCTCAGACCAATGAAATTTTCACTGCAAATACACTTTTTCAGCAACATAAATGGTGACCCTACACATGGAAATCAACAGATGGAATATACAGGACACAAACTGACTACATTTGTGGAAACAGACAATGAAAAACCTCAATATCAGATGTCAGAACAAGACCAGGTGCTAATTGTGGAATAGATCATCAACTGTTCATATTTAGGTTCAAAGTGAAACAGAAGAAAATTAAAACAAGTGTCTGAGAGCCAAGGTATAACCTTGAGTATACCCCATCTGAGTTCAGAGATCATCTCAAGAACAGATTTGATGTGTTAGACAGTAATGATCAAAGACAAGATGAGTTGTGGCATGACACCAAAGACATCATTCATGTGGAAAATAAAAGGTTATTAAAAAGACAGGAAAAAAGGAAAGACCAAGTTACATGTCAAAAGACACTTTAAAACTTGCCTTTGAATGCCAAGCAGCTAAAGTAAATGACAAAGTTAAATAACTAAATAGAAGACTTCAAAGGGCAGCTCAAGAAGATAAAATTAAATATTATAATCACATGTGCAAAGAGCTGGAGATAGAAAATCAAAAGGGAAGAACACATTCTGTTTTCCTCAAACATAAAGTATTGAAGAAAAAATTCAAGTGACAATAATGAGTGACAATAATGAGGATTCTACAGAGAAAATATTAAATGACACAGGAACCATCAAAAGAAGATGGAAGAAATACACAGAGTCATTATACAAAAAAGAATTGGTGGATGATTCAGTCATTCCAAGAGGGTGCATGTGATCAGGAACAAATGATAGTGGAGAAAGAAGTGGAAGCTGCCTTGTAAGGCTTTGGCAAAACACAAGGCTCTTGGAATTGATGGGATATAAATTGAGATGTTTCAACAAACAGATGCAGAACTGGAGGCACTCACTAACTTGTCTATGCCATGAGATGTGGAAAATAGCTACCTGGCCAACTGACTGGAAAAGAGTCATATTTGTACTTACTCCTGAGAAAGGAGATCCAAATGAAAACAGATATTATTGAATGATATCATTAATATCACATGCAAGTGAAATTTCACTAAATATCATTCAAAAGTGTCTGCAGCAATATATTGACAGTGAAGTGTCAGAAAGTCAAGCTGGATTCAGAAGAGGGCATGGAACCAAGGATACCATTGCTGATGTCAGATGGATACTAGCTGAAAGAAGAGAATACCAAAAAGCTGTCTACCTATGTTTTCCTGACTATGGAAAGGCATTTGACTGTGTGAATCAGAACATATTATGGATAATATTGTGTAGAACAAGAATATCAGAACACTTAACTGTCCTCATGAGGAACCTATACATGTACTGGAGGGAGTCCTTCGAAAAGAATAAGGAAACATTGCCTGGCTTAAAATGAGGCAAAGTGTGTGTGAGGGCTGTATCCTTTCACCATACTTCAATATCTATGCTAAGCAAATATTCTGAGAAGCTTGACTCTATGAAGAGAAACATGACATTAGGATTGGAGGAAGACTCATTAATAACTGGCATCATGCAAATGACACAACTTTGCTTGCTGAAAGTGAAATGGATTTGAAACATTTATTGATGAAGATTAAAGAACACAGCCTTCACTTCCAGATCAAGAAAACAAAAATCCTACCAATTATGTCAGTAAGCAACTTCATGATAAATGGAGAAAAGATTGAGGTTGTCCAAGATTTTGTTCTTCTTTGTTCTACAATAAATACCTATGGAAGCAGCAGTCAAAAAATCAAGAGGTGCATTGCTTTGGGAAAAACTGTTGAAAAAGACCTCTTTAAAGTGTTGAAAAGTAGAGATGTCACATTGAATAAAAAGGTGTGGCTGACTCATACCATAGTATTTTCAGTTGCATCATGTGCTTGTGAAAGCTGGATATTGAATAATGGAGACAGGAGAAGAACTGATGCTTTTGAATTATGGTGCTGGAGACAAATACTGAATATACCATGGACTGCCAAAGGAACCAACAAAACTCTCCTAGAAGAACTGCAACCAGGGTTGTCCTTGGAAGCAAGGATGGCTAAACAGCATCTTATATATTTTGGATGTCAGCAGAGACCAATTCTTGGAGAAGGACATCATGTTTGGGAAAGTGGCAAGTCAACGAGAAAAGGAAGACCGTCAACTACATGGATTGACACAACATCTGTACTAATGGGCTTAAACATAAAAAAGATCATATGCATGGCAATGTCAGTGAGTGTTTCATTCTGTTGCCCATAGGGTTTCTATGAGTTGGACCCAACTCGATGGCACCTAACAACAACAACAACATATAAGCAGTTGGTGGGTGTGTATGGGGGAGTAATCTCACAAAACCCTAAGAGATCAGTGTTACTAACAGTCTTAGGTTTGTACAGGTGAAATAACTGAAGCATACAGAGCTTAGGTATTTTGCCTACTGTCACATGAGGAATAAATGACAGAACCAAGGTTCAAACCCAGGTAGGCCATCTCCCTTGGCTGTCTTCTAACCGTGATTGAGTCTCAATTATGAGCACATATTAGACTCACCTGTAACATTTGTAAAATGTATTCATATCCAACCACTGCCTAGATTAATTAAAGTTAAAACAAAGTCTCTGTAGCTTTTTAAAGCACCTGGATGGCTCTGAGGCACTGTGAGATTTGAGAATCACTTCATTTCTTCCTGCTGGAAATAGGAAACATGAATTAGTATGTTTTTGTTTAAAGGAGAAAAAAGTATACTTTCTAGAAGATTTAGGGACAAAAATGATCATATATTTGGTAAACATTTTATGTATATATGAAGAGATGATATTTAAAAACATTTAATAACTGGTACAAGGTAGACAGCAGTCAGAACAGATGCATCTGTCATAAAAATGAATATGGTTGTCTTCAGGGGTACTTAGCCTCATTTTCAGATTCTTGGTGTCTCTTATTGATAAAATAATTTCAAAATGGGCATAGAAAGGAAATGAGAATAATTTTTGGAGTTAGAGAGAGGAGAATATCCTGAATGTCAGGGCAAAGGTGTTGGGGGAAAGGAGATGGAAGAGGTACAGAAAGAAAATTATGCTTTCTGAGTTAGAAGTCAGAAAGTAGGCAGGCCTGTAGTTGGAGAACTAGAGAAACCTATGAGATAGAAAACTAATGACACTCTCCCAGACAAAGAAAGGGGCAGAGAACAGAAAATGTTTAAAGTGAGTTTTCAATAGACTAAAAGTAAAGGATGCACCTTGGAGACACAAGGTATGCACATTGAGAGACTGGGGCCCCAAGCCTTTTTCCCTTGTAGTTTTTATTGAAGAGGGAAGAATTTTGCTTTGCCCACAATGGCTTATCTTGTGGTAAAAGAAGTAGCTCTACCTCTATTGGGCCAACTGAGGAGGAAATATTTAACCCTATTTTATTATTGGTTTTAACTTTATAGACAGATATGAGCTGTTTAGGATGTGCCTGAGATAGGAAACATAACTAAACTACATTGAAAACACTGTGAGGGTTGCTATGAGTCAGACCCAACTTGATGGCACCTAACAACAACAACAACAACAACACTTATTATCTTTTAGTTTTGGGGCCAGGAGGGAATAATTTATTGCTAGCTTTCTTTCTTTCTTTTTTTTTTCTTCTGCGGTGCTGGGGGTTGAACCCAGGACCTCATGCCTGCATGCTTTTGCAAGTGCTGGACCACTGAGCTGCACCCCCAGCCCAATTTTTTTTAACTTTTTGAGACAGGGTCTCCCTAAATTACCCAGATTGCCTCTGGTCTCCAACTTGCAATCCTCTCAACTCCGCCTCCCGAGCCGCTAGGATTACAGGTGTGCGCCACTGCACCAGGCCACTAGCTTTCTTTTTTCGGTTTATGTTGGCCTTCTTTAAGTTGTAAAACAGAATTTTTCTTTAATGCAGCAGGAGTCTTGCCTCAAAGGAAGTCCCTCCTCAACTGGTCCAGAAATAGGAGGCATCTGCTGTCTATATTTGTAAAGGATGTTTCTGACCACTGACTATGCCATTTTTAAAGGGCGTTGTCTATCAGCAATCATGCTATTTGTAAAGGGTATTATCTATCAGGATATTATTGTCCACTGATCTGTGCCATTTGTTTCAGAGGAAGCTGACATACTGATATTTATATGTCTCAAATGGTACCCGGTAAGCAGATGGCTGCAATGTATCCTTCTATTTCCTTTCTTCCTGCTTAGCTTCCCCATCACAGTGTAGGCCTACCTGTGTATACTCACTGAATTTTAAAAATTAGAAATATACGGGGTGCCATGGCACACATCTGTAATCTCAACAATTTAGGAGTCTAAGGCAAGAGGATTGTAAATTGGAGGCAAGATCAGCCCACACAATATACAAAACTCTGTCTCAAAATAAAAAATAAAACAGAAAAAGGATCTGGGATTGCAGCTTACTTGCTTAGCATGTGCAAGGTCCTGGGTCCAACTTCTCCAGCCCTGAAAAAAAAAATTAGAAATACACAGAATATAGTTTTCTGTATCAACAAAGCAGTTCACTTTATCCTTTTTAATAGTTGCACTATTTTGTCATTGTATGTAGTTAGCATATTTTATTTAGCTAGTATCCTCATTATGTCAAATTTTTAAAATGGAATTAGGCTCATGAGTTCTCTTTAGATTTTCTCTGCACATTGATTGGTAAAGTTATTCTTCTTAAACCATGAAAAAGTAACACAAAAAGAGTCATTAGTTCCAATAGAATAGAAATACTCTCACTATGTAGATGGAAATCATGATTTTCCCTCATGTTTTTCTAGCTGCTTTAGGCCAATCCTACAATTTGCCATTCATCTTGCAGGAAATATGTGAATCCTCTGGCCAGGAAAACTTGTCTCATATTGTCCTCCTAATATAGGAGTACCGTCAAGTCGGTATCTGACTCATAGTGACCCTCATAGGGTTTTCAATGGCGATTGTATGGGGATTGCCTTGGGAGTGGATTGCCAGGCCCTTCTCCCATTTTCGTGGTGCTGGGAATTGAACTTGAGACCTCAGAGACTTCAGCCAAGCGCTCTACCAACTGAGCCAAATCCCTTGGCATAATTCTATGTCTTCTGCTTGAAGGCATAGTTTCTAATTTGACCTTTGTTCTAACCTTTGACTTGGCATAATTTCAAGTTTCAAGCTGCTTTCCATTCTGGATAACCAGGCATTACATAGCCTGGATTCTTGACTTCTAAGCTTTTTTTTTACCCTGTCTGAGACCTATGGAGATACATATATATGTATATAATATTCAGGAAATAAAACTTCCACCAACATAGATTACTCTCCACAAAGCATAGAAAATAATGATGTTTTATTAAAGAATAAGCATATCCAAGTTATGTGAACGTAGCCAATTTGAATTAGACAGGTAGTTACTTAATTATTAGCAGGCCATGGAAAAGAAGAGAAATAAAAATGGCTCCCACTATCAGCTATTTTGTGGGAGAGACCTCCCAGGACATCAGGACATTATTCTAATGAGCAACATACCCTCATCAAGTTTAATGTCTGCTTGAGTCATCAGTTTATGAACAAAGGCAAACCATTCCAAGATTTCCACCTATGGGCCCATTATTTTGAAATATATTCAAAAGTCCATTACTCCATTTTTAAAAACAAAGACCCTAGACTCTAAATACCCTAAACCACAAAAGATAACTAAACAACTGGAGGTGTTCCCCTTGGCCCATCCGGGAAGGGAAGAGCTTGAATTCATTCCCAGGGCATTACATTGCTTTACTCTGATTCCAACAAAACTAGAAAGATGACAGAGATCACTGTGACCTTCCATCTCAGAGCATCTGCTTTGACTACTTATCTAAGATGCTATTCCTTCTAAAAAACTTGCTTAACTTTTCTTCTGCCCTCTCTCTGTCTTTTCTTTCACCTGGGGACCATCCTAATCTTAGGCCATTTCACTCAAAGAATTAAAGTTAACCCAGGTTTGTTGAGGTTTCTCCAAGTTTTCTTTTCCAGGTTTATCCATGCTTCTCCAGGTGCCTCAGTTTTCCCTGGTAATTATTCTTTAAGGGAGAACTCTCTCTTTACAATAAACCTTGTCTACAACAACAACAACAACATATCAATACCCTACACTCTCTGTGTCTTGTCTGAGTTCTTTTATGAGGACTGAGGTATTACTGCCGGCTTCCTGGTAACACTGATTCCCCAAACAAAATTACAACAAATTTAGTTTAAAGATATTAAGTGGTGTTATTTGTGATTCTAGAATTGGGCCACACTTCATTCCATAAAATAGAATATGTGTTCCAATGGACTGAAAAGATTTATAGACAGGGAAGTGCTGAAGGAAGCAGAGACAAAGAGCAAAGAGTGTATTTAGTTGTTTCAAAGTTCTTTTGAGAATTGCTTTGTCAGAAGAGAAAGACAACAACTGGAAATCAACTGATTGGTTAATATCAGGTTACTTTTTGGGGAAAGATTGGAAGAGTACTTCACTATTATACTGATTAAAATTGGCCTGTTTGGGAAATTTGTCTATTATCTCTCCTTATTTTTGGAAAGTCAGATAACAACTTAGTTTCAGTTTGGTGGAACTTCAGTATTGAAAAAGGCCATCAGAATTAGAATCCCTACAGGAAATACCAAGCTGTGACTAGAAAAGGTCCACCTCAAGAACCCTGGTGCCAGGAGAAAGATTCATCTCCTAGAGGAAAGACTATCTCCGAGTTCTAGTAGGTGAGGCTCACAGCTGAATGCAATTAATGCATATTTCCTGGTTTTTGTTTTATCCTTTCTATGAGGCAGAGATATTAAGAACTTCTCTCTCTCCAGTTTTGGCCAAAACAGTAAATAAATTTATTTTTCCATTTTATATATATCATCTCCCCCCTCCCTTTCTCTCCCTTTTTTTCCTTCTCTCTTCTTCCTTCTTTCTTTCTTTCTTTCTTCCTTCCTTTCTTTCTTTCTTTTTGAGGTACTTGGGGTTGAATGCAGGGCTTTGCATATACCTTGCAAGTGCTCCACCACTAGGTTGCACTCACAGCTCATTTTTTGTTTTCCATTTTGAGTCAGGGTCTCACTAATTATATAGCCTGCCTCTGGCCTTGAAATCACAATCCTCAGCCTCTTGATTTGTGGTATTAGAGGCATGTAACACCACACTGGCTCACATCTTTTTATCTTAATACAAGTAAGAATTCTGACACAGAGACAAGCTTTATGGTTGGGAATTCCAATAACAGTATAAATAACCCTACTTTGATTTTTAGTTTAGTCTGTGGGGGCTTCATGCCAGAGTTTAGAATCCAAAATAATAGCATCCCACAATTTTTATTTCCCCCAAATATCTGTCAGCTTGTCATGCTGTGGGGGCTTGCAGGTTGTTGTAATGGTGAAAGATATGTCACAGGTATCTCAGATACCAGCAGGGCCACCCATAGTGGGCAAGTTTCAGCTGAGCTGCCAGACTAAGACAGACTAGGAAGAAGGATGGGCTAGGATTTAGCTCAGTTGGTAGAGAGCTGCTCTGCAGTCTCTGAGGTCCCGAGTTCGATTCCCAGCATGGCAAAAATGGAAGAAGGACATGGCAATCCACTTCCAAGGCAATCCCCAAAACAGTCAGCCATTGAAAATTCTATGAGGGTCTCTATGAGTCAGACACAACTCAACAGCACCTAAGAACAACAACAACAAGGAAGAAGGACTTGGCAGCCTACTCCCAAAACAATTGTTGTTGTCCTTAGGTGCCTTCAAATTGGATCTGACTCATAGTGAGCCTATGTACAACAGTACAAAACATTCCCCAATTCTGTGCCAGGCCCACGATCTTTTTTATGTTTAAGCCCATTCATGCAGATGCTGTGTCTATCCATCTAGTTGAGGGTCTTACTTTTTTTTTTGACCTGCCACTCTCCCCAATGTGATGTCCTTCTCTAGAAGTTGATTCCTCCTGAAAACATGTCCAAAATACATAAGACTCAGTCTAGCTATCCTTGTTTCCAAGGAGCACTCTGATTGCACCTCTAGGACAGATCTGTTGGTTCTTTTGTCTGTCCATGGCATAGTCAATATTTGTCTCTGGCACCATAATTCAAAAGCATCAATTCTCTCTCCCTTATTCAATGTCCACCTTTCACAACCATATGAGGCAACTGAAAAAACCATGGCACAAGTCAGGCGCACCTTTTTCTTCAATGTGAAATCTTTACTTTTCAACACTTTAAAAAGGCCTTTTATAAGAGCTTTTCCCAATGCAATGCACCTCTTGATTTCTTGACTGCTGCTTCCATGGGTGTTGATTTTAGAACAAAGTAAAGAAAAATATTGGACAACCTCAGTCTTTTCTCCATTTATCATGAAGTTGCTTACTGACCCAGTTGTATGGATTTTTGTTTTCTTGATACTCAGGTGCAATCCATACTAAAGGCTGTGTTCTTTGATCTCCATCAGTAAATGTTTCAAATCTTCTTCACTTTTAGAAATAAGAGTTGTGTCATATGCATAATGCAGGTTGTTAATAGGTCTTCCTCCAAACATGATGCTGTGCTCTCAGCTTCTCAGATTATTTCCTCAGCATAGAAATCAGAAAGGTACAGTAAAAGGATACATTCCTGATATACACCTTTCCTGACTTTAAATCAAGCAGTGTTTCTTTGTTCTGTTCCAACAACTGCGTTTTGGTCCATGTAGAAACTCCTCATGAGTACAATTAAGTGCTCTAGTATTCCTATTCCTCACCATATTATCCATAATTTGTTATGAACCACACAGTCAAATGTCTTTGCATAGTCAAGAAAACATAGGTAGACATCTTTCTGCTATTCTCTGCTTTTGGCTGATATCCACCTGATGTCACCAGTGATGTCCCTGGTTCCATGCCCTGTTCTGAATCCAGCTTGATTTTCTTGGCATTTCCCTGTCTATATACTGTTGCAGTCACTATTTGATCTTCAGCAAAATTTTGCTTGTATGTGATACTAATGATATTGTTTGATAATTTCCACATTTGGTTGGATTTCTTTTCCTGGAAATAGGCACAAATATGGATCCCTTCCAGTCAGCTGGCCAGGTGGCTATTTTCCACATCTCTTAGCATAAACAAGTTAGCACCACCAGTGCTTCATCTATTTGTTGAAACATCTCTGTTAGTGTTCTGTTAATTCTTGGAGCCTTTTGTTTAACCAATTCCTTCAAGGCAGCTTCCACTTTTCTCCAAAACAATTAGCCATTGAAAACCCTATGGATAGCAGAGAAGCACTGTCAAATATCGCTCTGGAAAATGAGCTACTACCCCTGGCTGGAAGGCATTCAAGGAACTGTCATAGTGGGCACAGCAGAGAGGTACAGCTCAGTGTGTCTGCATAGCTTGAGGGGTTCCCCTAGTTTCGACCTCCACTCAGGTTAAGCCAGGTCCTTGGCTTAGACACAGAAAAGAATTTCAGGATAAGACAGAGAAAGTGAAACAAAGTTAAAGAGTTTATTAAGTCTACAATTTAGAATGCATGTGGGCACTCAGAGAGAGAAAGAGAGAGAGAGAGAGAGAGATAGGCATCCAAGACACAGATGAGAATTTACTGTAGCAGTAAGGCACATCAGAGAGAAAGAATTACCTGAACAGCAGCATTAATTAGAGGAAATGGCTTCTTTGCTGGCAGGGCAACAGCAGATGTCTCAGGTCCTAAAATGGCCATGCTCTCTGAGTTATTATCTCCTGTCCCTTAAATAGGGCTTACAGACTAGTAGACAAAGGGGTCTATGTGCTTCTCTTTGGTTATTTTAAACAGTCTGCAGGTGTTACAGAGTAATCCAAGTAGAAAGCAGAATATCCTTAACTACAAAATCTTTAAAGAAACAACTTCTAGACACCAGGGGCTATGTCCATGTGGGAAGATTTTGCTGCAGCACCTCTGTCCTCAGAGAGAAGGGCTGCTGGCCTTCCATAGATAAGGGAGTACAGTCCTGTTATTTCATCAGGGGAGTGAGCAATGTAAACTCCTGAGCCTTAAAGGAGCCAGGGCCTGGTCTGGTTTAATTAGGTTTTCTCTCCTCATTACTAAGGGACCAAAGCACCAGAAGTCAAAAAGAGGCCAGAGCACATGATCCCTCCAGTTTTATTTAACCTAGGGCATGCCCCATGTGATGTCAATCCTGGGCGCCTAGGATGGCATGAGCCTAGAAATGTCCATCATAGGCTGGGGATGTGCCAGTAAGATCAAAAGAAGTTCCATTGTTTAGGTTTTTCTATTGAAGGAACTTTCCTTTAGTAAAATGAGATTATACATTGTATCCATTTAAGAAAAGAATCACAAGGGAGTTCCTTAGGTATGTCTCAGAGAAGCACAGAATCACAGAGGGGAGGGAAAAACTTAAATGTTACATTTTTGACTCCAAGCATGGCTCATTGCTATTTTAACATTTTCATTACATAAAGTGTTTCTCAAAATAATGTCTCTGTGCAGGCAGTCCTCACAGCAGTCTTCTTGGTAGTTGTGTCAAAGTTCTCAACTCTGAGCTGGTAAGATTCAAACTGGATCCTGGGGTGAAAGCTTTTCTCCTTTCCGTGTCCCCCGAATTTCCCTATCTTTCTATCCTGCCTCAAAAATGACTGGCAAAGTGTTGCCTCCTCAAAATAGAGTGGACATTAATGACTTAATGGAATGGAGTAAAGCCCCTGGGACCTACTTTTGCTGATGTGGCACAACTCAAAATGAGAAGAAACATAGTGTCTGCAACATTGGGCTGAAACTTAAAAAGATCACGTGCATGACACAGTGTTCGGTATTGTTTCATCCTGTTGTACATAGGGTCACTATGAGTTGGATCCAGCTCATTGGCACTCAAAAACAAATAACAATCTTTATTTACCATTACAAAGTACAGCATTTTCACACCCATTTATATGGACAGTTTGTAAAGGTCCTTCAGATTTTATTGTATTCTTGTGAAATTAACCACATAATTTACATATATTTTCACTATATTTCATGCTTAACTTATTTGAAAATTGAGATAGCTATTTGTTTTAGTTAATTGCCTTATAAAGAATAATTGAACCGAGCAGGGCACGGTGGCGCATGCCTGTAATCCCAGTGACTGGGAGGCAGAGGCAGGAGGATCACAAACTCACCAGAGACAGTTTGTATAACTTAGTGAGACCACGCCTCAAAAAGTAAAAAAAAAAATGGGCTGGGGGTGCAGCTCAGTGGTACAGCACTACAGTGATAAAGCACACAAGCAGGAGGCGCTGGATTCAAACACAAGTACTGAAAAAAAAGTAGAACCTCTCTTATCTCCTATTTAAACAAAAAATTACAGCCTGAGATAATACCTGGGTTAAGCTTCTGAGGTGTCAGGGAAATATCCCTAGGATTTTACACTTCAAAAGGATGAAGTCCAGACCCTTGGAAAGAGTTATTTACATCCCAAAAGGACAGAGTAAGGGCCCTTGGATACTTAGGTTTCTCAAAGAAAGGCTCTCTAAAAGGCAGGGGAAATGGCCTATTTATCCTTTATAAACTGACACAATCATTACATTAGCTTTGTCATTAACAGCAATGGTGCTTTAGACCCAAAGAACAATTATGCGAACTGTCAAAATGCAACAGCAAAGTCACCCACAGAGCAGAAAATACTTAGGAAACCTTATCTTACTGTCTGATCTTAGGTTAGAAGCACTAGCAAGATATGAGATTGCTCCTAAGTTATCTACCATCATTTGAGGGCCCAAAAGATTAAGAGCTATCTACTTTCTCCCAATATCAAAGACTCAATTCATGTTTTTACGGCATGAATGCTGATGACCAAATGCTAGAAATGGGTTAGTATCTAAAGAGGAAAACAGCAAATTTATTCATTACAGTGTTGTTCAGCCTTCCGTTGACTTACAGACAAGTCATTTTAGTAGGTGCTTCAGCTTTCCTAAGTACATTTGTCAGAAGAAGTTCATATATCTATCAGTGGACCATGCAGAGTGTTGTAGTTGGGACTGTAAACATGTTCTACACATTACCCTTCATTTTTAGTTTAATACAGTAGTTTGTTGTTACTCAAGTGCTGCATCTCAAAAATTGCTACCAGAGGCAAGGGAAATTGTCTCAGAGATTACAGAAATAAAAACTGAGACTGAGTACAAACTCTATGGCAAAACCTTTAATTGGAAAGAAAAGGGATCGAGGAAAGGGGGACAGCACTGATTTCAGTAAATTCAGGCTGCCCACTGACAGAGAAAAGAGCAGGCATTTTATAAAGGGTTCTTGGAGGGTTCTGGGTTTTTTAGCCATGAGGAAGATTTTTTTGGAAATACTTTCCTCAGGGCTTAAGGGGATTTTCCCATGTAGATACAAACCAATAGTCAGTTTGTCCCGGGAGTTGTCCTGGCATTATCCTGTACCCCATGAGTTTTTTCCCTTGAGATAAGATAGGGTGGACAGGCACGTTCCACACATTGTTAACATGGAAAATAAACTCAGTGAGTAACAGGCTTTATGAATTAAGAATATGAGAACCTATCATCTTTTGTCCCCATGAGTGTTCCTATTACTATTTTACCCAACCTCCAAGGATTTCTTCCTCCTTAATCTTAAGGGGGTGCTGAAGGCCAAAGACCAAACTTCTGCAACAGTTTTAGAACTGATTTGGGACTGTTGGCCTTACCTATCAGAGAAGTAGAAATCCTTGGACAACTGTTCTAATGGGGACAAGATTAGTGGCATAAGCTCCCCATCTGGGATGGGTTGAAAACCATGAGCAAACATCAGTTTGACTTGGAACTGGCAGTATGGAGGACACAAACTTTACAAGCATGTTAAATAAGCATGGGCTAAAACTCTAGAATCATGGTGACTAATGGACCCCAAAGTGGTAGGTGGTTGCTATGCAAAATCAGGCAGGAATTGGCATAAGTCTTTTAAAGGTACCTTTTGGTTATATTTGTGCAGTCACCCTGCTTCTACGTATATTTTTAATATTAACTTTGATTTGTCTTGGGGTATTGACACAAATACAACAGGTGGAATTTAAGAGTGCACAGACTAGCCCCTATTCTGCCAGTAAGAAATCTAATGCCTTCCTCCTACTTTTAATTATAATATTGGCCAAGGAACTTATGAAAGTTGTAAGCCAGATGGTGCTTCTGCCATTTTTCAAGGGTTCTAAGATAAGGATTTTGGTGATTTTTATGGTAAACAAAACTGCATTAGGGAGAAAAATTTGTGATTATCCCTATAGCTCAGGTATGAAATAGCTTTGTAGCATGCTTATGCCAGTTTATACCAGGACCCCTAGTTTCATTATAGATAATTATTATTTGCACAGGGATAGCATGTTCCAAAAAGTAGTCTCCTCCAAGATGCTGAGTATAAATGCCCCTAAAACTTAAAAGAGAGATAGTCTGAAGTTTTGTACACAGTCTAAATGAGACTGTTGGGGTTTTCCTAGGTTAATAATATGTTGTGAAGTATGGTTGTGAGGCAGGATAGAAAGAGAAAATTTGGGGGAAAGGGGAAGAGAAAGGCTTTTCACCCTGGGATCTGGTCTGAGTCTTATCGGCTGAGAATTCCAGCACTATCAAAAGAAGAGAAGTTGCTGTGAGAACTGCATGCATAAAAACCAGTGCTTCTCTAAAAATCTCATCAAACCAGATCATAAACTATACTTAAAGTTAACAGAACTAGGTAATTTCCTTAAGACTAGACATAGTAGGAATCTCCTCAACTACCCCAATCTAGGCATTTTAACAATGCTTCTTTTAAAATGTGTAAATCCATACCAGACACCACCTGCTTGGACTCTGTTGAGCAATTTAACTTCAAAGATATATATATATATAGTAAAGAGATACAGAGCACCCCTCTGGACACCTGTGCTTCACTGGAAGCATGTAACCCTTTATCTAATGAACTTCTAACTGCTTCACTCTTTTACTGACTAGACCTAAAATTCATTCTTGTGACTGAGTCAAGGAACTGACTTTCACCTGAGTGGAGGTCACAAAAAGGGAATTCTTCAGGTTAGAGCAATAGGAGAGCTAGATTTCCAGTGACAGTTGATGACTTAATCAAACCAAAAGTGGTAGTTAAGAAGAGCCTGATACATAACATCTCAAAAGACCTGTGTTTTAGGCAGTTCTTTGGGATGGCTCAGACTCTTAAGAGGATAATAGATCACAGATTAATCTAGGGTTTCTGTTTCCTGGCAAAATTTAGCCGACATCTATTTAAGGTTATGACTGATGTTTTCTACTTTTCCTGAGGATTGGAATGCCAGATTGAATATTGCTTATAATTTATCCCAAGAGCTATCATAAAATTTTAGGTTATCTTTACAACAAAAGACATATTATCACTTTGGAAGAACTTCAGGGACGGAAATTGAGGAATGATTGCTTTTAAGAGGCATTCGCATATCTTCCTGGCCATTTTTATTTTATTGGGGAATGCTTCTATCCATTCTGTAAAAGTGTCTATAAACACCAGTAAATATTTAAATCCAGCTTTACAGGGAATTTGGCAATATTTACTTGCCAATCTTCCTCTGGGTAGGTATCCCAGTGCTGGATAGGCTTTGAGAATTGGGGAGGTACTGAGTGGGCCTGAGGATTGTTTTATAGGTAAAAATTACAGCCTTGAACAAGCTGTTTGCCAATCTCATGAAGTTCCTTTTTTTGTGAGAGTAGATTGTACCAGGTCCTGTAGGGCATCCCTTTCATAATGAGTGGATTCATGTAAGTGTTTAATTAGTTTTCATTGATCAGTCACAAGAATCATAACTGTTTGGTCTATCAGTGAGCCATCCTGCCTCATTAATTTAATATCATCATTTATTCCATTTTCATATTCCTGCAGAATGGTATTTGGGCATTTTGATTAGAACTTAACTGAGGACACATGGGTCTAACAGACCCAAGCAGTGTATTTATGTTTGCTTTGTGCACACTAATTCTGTGCAAGTGCTCATCTCTTTAGTACTTTCTTAAAATTAGGTCTACTTGTCATGTAGTTGCATGTGCAATTTTGATTTACTAAATGGTATGAGGTGCTAAGATTTAGCTCAGTTGGTAGAGCACTGCTCTGCACTCTCTGAGGCCCTGGATTCAATCCCCAGTGCAGAAAGAATGGGACAAGGATGTTGCAATCCAGTCCCAAAGCAACCCTGAAACAATTAGCCATTGAAAACCCTATGAGGGTCGCTATGAGTAAGATCTGACTTGACAATATGGAACAAAAACAACAACAAAATGGTATGAGATACAAGAGGGTTTGGGATTCTGAAATCTCACATCACTAGGTATGTTATTTAAAAAAATACTTTCCCTCTATTTTATGCAATATTATAATTCTTACAGCAATAACATAGAAAAATGGCATCCAAACAATTTCTTATGTCCATGAAGTCTGATGATTCTCAATTTCCAGAATTTGCACAACAAATTTTAAATAAATTAGGTGAAAATGATGAACATGTAAGTGATGTGGATGATTGTGATGATGATCAACAGTCAGTAAGTTCTCATGATATAGATGTCAATCAAGAAGTAGAAGACAGAACAGTAAGGGAAGAAAGAGAAGAATATAGAGAAGGACGAGAAGAAGGAGAAGCAGAAGGAGTAGCAGAAGAAGGAGAAGATGATGAAGAATCTTCAACAGTAGACACTGAAAGTATAGGAAAAATTATTTTTATGTGAAAAATTGACTCAAGTAGTCTGAAGCAGAAAGATCCAGATCAAGAAGAGTTTCCATCATTAATAAGTTGACAATAAGATTTCTAGGTGCCAAAGGTCTTGTTAAAGATTTCCAAGACCACTCACATGTTAGAGATATTTTGGATCACTTGCTTATTTTCTGAGGAAATACAGGAAGAAATTATTCTACACACAAATGAAAAACTTGAGAAAATTTGTGCAAAATATGAATGGCAAGATTGAACAGAACTGGAAAATTTAGACATAATCAAACTGAAAGCTTGTTGTTGTTGTTAGGCTCCTTCAAGTAGGGTCCAACTCATAGCGATCCTGTGTACAACAGAACAAAACATTCCCCTATTCTATGCCAGGCACATTATCTTTTCTGTGTGTAAGCCCATTGTTGCAGCAACTGTGTCAATCCATCTACTTGAGGGTTTTCCTTTTTTTCGTTGACCTGACACTCTCCCAAACACAATGTCCTTCTCCAGGGATTGGTTCCTCCTGACATGTCCGAAATACATAAGACACAGTCTAGCCATCCTTGCTTTCAAAGAGCACTCTGGTTACACTTCTTCTAGGACAGATCTGTTGGTTCTTTTGGTAGTTCATGGTATCGTCAATATTAGTCTCCATCACCACAATTCAAAAACGTTAATTCTTCCCCTGTCTCCCTTACTCACTGTACAGCTTTCACAAGCATATGATGCAACTGAAAATACCATGGAATGAGTCAGGAGCACCTTTGTGTTCAATGTGACATCTTTACTTTTTAGTTCTTTAAAGAGGTCTTTTGCAACAGCTTTTCCCAATACAATGCATCTTTTGATTTCCTGACTGCTACCTCCATGCGTGTTGATTGTAGAATCAAGCAAATCAAAATCTTGGGCAACCTCAATCTTTTCTCCATTTATCATGAAATTGCTAACGACCCAGTTGTAAGGATTTTTGTTTTGTTGATGTTGAGGCACAATCCATACTGAAGACTGTGTTCTTTGATCTTCATCAGTAAATGTTTCAAATCCTCTTCACCTTCAGCAAGAAGAGTTGTGTCATCTGCATAACGAAGGTTGTTAATGAGTCTTCCTCCAAACCTGATGTCATGTTCTTCTTCATAATTTCCAGTTTCTCGGATTACTTGCTCAGCATAGAGATAGGACTGTTTATATATAGTGGTGCTTTTAAATCAAAAAATGAAGACTTATCCTTAATGTATGCTACAGATGGAGTGAGTAAAGATCTTTTTTACTCTACCATGTCACTGACAAAAAGTTGAATTTACTTACATGCTTTTATTTCGATAATTCTGAAACCAGGCAATAAAGGTGTCAAAATGATCCAACAACACCTATTACTTGGTGGTTTGAAAAGCTTGTGCAAAATTTTCAGAGCCACTACACATTAGGAGAATATATCACAGTTGATAAAATACTTGTAGGTTTTCATGGTTGTCATTTCAGAATATTCATGCCAAAGAAATCCAACAAATACAAGATAAAAGTTCTGATTTTAGCGATGCAAAAACTGGCTTTTGT
The DNA here is from genome assembly GCA_007922755.1 of Pedetes capensis. NCBI lineage: Eukaryota > Metazoa > Chordata > Mammalia > Rodentia > Pedetidae > Pedetes > Pedetes capensis. The sequence continues at coordinate 5,804 of VMDO01011965.1, read as the reverse complement.
TTTAATGGTTATTTATACTGCAGAAAAGATTCACATAGCAAAGAAATAAATGAACATCTTCTGAGGTCCAACAATCCTACTCAATCAGTGCTTTGTTTAGCTGAACAATTTATAATCTGAATTGCAACATTATTGGAGATAATTGGTTTAGCTCAATTGAACTTGGTGAATGAGTTGCAAAAGCCAAAGCTAACTTAACTAGGCACTATGTAAAGAACAAGAAATAAATCCCTCCCAAGATTTTACCAGCAAGAATTCAAGCTATAAATTCTTCATTATATAGGTATCTTGTTGATATGACATTGCTTTCGCCTGTCACCAAAAACCCAATATTTGCCAGAGTAGTATTGTCTGTGCGTCAACATTCCAGTACTGGTGAAAAAACAGTAAAATTGAAATGATAGCTTTGTAAAATAAAATAAAACTGAGGATAGGTATACCAGATCAAAAATATAGAAATAGCCGGGCACGGTGGTGCACTCCTGTAATCCTAGTGACTCGGGAGGCAGAGGCAGGAGGATCGCAAGTTCGAGACCAGAGGCAGTCTGCATAACTTAGCGAGACCCTCTCTCAAAAAGTAAAAAAAAAAATGGGCTGGGTGTGCAGCTCTGTGGTCCAGCACTTGCAAAGCATACAAGTGTGAGACCTTGGGTTCAACCCCCAGTACCCCCCCCACACTATATATATATATACATATATATAAATTATATAATAATTAATCATTATATTATAATTATAATAATTATAACAATAAATTATAATAATTATATTATAATTATATAAATTACTGTGCTGGTGGCAGAATCTGTGGCCATTTTTTTTAGAATGGTAGATATGGCAGCAGTAAATTCTTACATTACATATGAAAGTTTAGATAGAAGACTGTTATCACAATTGAACTTTATGAAGCTATTAGGATGAGAACTAATTCTTCCTGAATTCGAATGATGAGTATATAATGAAATAATTCTTATGTAAATATGAACTTTGATTAAGGATATTTTAGGATATGAAATGGCCAAGCCCCCTCAAGAAAATTAAGCAGAGCCAGCAAAAAAGAAAATAATGTTACATTTGCCCATCAAAACTTGATAGGAAAACACCTTCTCGTGTACTAAGTGCAAAAACCTGTCTACTTGAAGTGCTCCAAAGTGTGCAGAAGCCATGATACTAACTTTGAAACTTAATATTTTGTATTTTGTCTTTTATTTTGTTCCACAAATAAATAAGGTTTCAGTTAATATATCAACAGGCGTTCAGTACCAATGAGTTTTTCAAATTACTGTCAATAAATTGAAATATGAGTTTTTATTTCATTTATAAGATGATAATAAATATACATTTTGAAGGCAAAGCAGACAAAATATTTTAAGAGAAATTTAAACTAAAACATAAAGCCACTTGCAGCAAAAAAGAAGTATCTATACATCCTTTAAAAAGATACAGGTCTTAGTGACCTGATGCCACTGACTATATTCCAAATAGGGTACATCACCAGCTAAGTGTTACTTCAGGGGAATCTGGGACTAGGGTCATCAGTTTATGCAGCTTCATGCTATCTTCCATGAGAGTTTGGACTTCAGTTACAAGCTTTGCAATCTTATCTGCAATATTATTGCCTTGATTTACTAAGGATCTCTCCTTTTGATGTCTCTTGTAGTGAATTACTGCCACCTGTTTAGGGTATTGTATTGTCTTGAAGAGTTGTAAGATTAGGTCTTTATATTTTATTGGGGAAGTTTTAGACATTACCATTCCCCTTTCTCTCCAGAAAGCGGTACGGGCACGCAATACTAGAAATCCATACTTGGAGTCTATATAAATGTTCAAGATCTTTCCTTGTCCAATTGTAGGTCCAAATAAGGGCAATGAGCTCTGCTTTTGAAACAGTGATGTGAAGAAGGAGGACATTTACCTTTATGATGTCATAGCAACTGACTACTGCATATCACGCCTTTTTAATGCCCTTTTAAAGAACTACTAATATATGTAAGCCATTTAACTTTGGGGTAATGAACAGCCATATCTTTTAAGTCTGGTCAGCTCAAGGAGGATTGTTTCATGTCTATACATTCATATTCTACAGGAGTCAAGTTTGGGAACAGGTTAGCTTGATTTAAAGTTTGACACACCTGCAGTATAATATAGGAGGTCTCTAACAGGAGGGTTTGATATTTTGTCACTCTTCCTCCAGTAAGCCCGTGATGTCCCTCAACTTCTAAGACTGTCTGAACTTGGTGAGGCAGAAGCCTCATTAACTAGCAAAGCAGTTGCAGCCACTGCCCCTTAACAGCTCAACAATGTTTGGGCCACTTGGTCCAATGATTTAGAGAAATAGGCTACTAGTCTTGGGATGAGTCCCAATTCTGGGTTCAAGATCCCTAAAGTCAAACATAGCCTTTTATGTATATGTAATGTGAATTTTTTAAAGAATCAGGTAGACCTAAAGCTGGGCATGACTTAACTTAGCATACCTTGGGGTTGTAGTATCTAAAACTGTGGGCTTTACTAAATCAATAATCCCAAACAGATATTAGAAGGAAGATTTTCTTTTTCTTATTTAAAAGAGCTACTAAATGAATGTCCTGTTTTGGGAGCACTTCTGTGTGAATTTGGCTTCCAACTAAAGAAATGCTTACTCCTCATTTAGTTAGTAAGCCCCTTCCTAACAGAGGAATAGAGCATTCCAGAACATAAAGAAAGGAATGGGAGATAGTTTGGGGACTGATTTTATAAGCAAGATGAAAAGTGAAGCATCTCACTTTAGGCCTAATATATACTCCCATTACAGAGTACTCTTGGTTCAATAAAGGTCCAATGGGTTGAGTCAGAATAGAGCAAGCAACCCCAGTACAAGTAAAGGGATTGAGGTTTTTACATGCCAAATTGAGAATGACCCAAGCCTCCACTGATAAGATACTCATCTGGTTTCCTGGAGTTGCTATATATGCATTTGGTCCTGTCATTTTATGACAGATTCATCTTCCAGCATGGCCAAAAGGGACTTTCTGCTCAGGTGGCTATCTGGTCACCCAGGGCAGGGGTAGCTGGGGCAATCCCATTATCAGTGGACTTCCTTGTGACAATGAGCACACACTGACTGGTCCCCAGAGAATACTGGTGACCTTCAAGTTTCTGGGAGGGCTTTTTCTCAGGGGTAACATTTAGGAGGCTGGATTAAGGCAGCCAAAAGCTGGGTTTTCTTAGCCAATCACTTATCCTTGTTAGCCTCTTCTGTCCTGGCTCTGTTATTAAATAACTTAAAGGCATTATTAACCAGAATGAATATAGGGGCTCAGTGTCCCTGTTTTAATTTTTGTAATTTTTTCCTACTGTCTGGGGTTGAATGAGTAATGTAGAGCATAGACATCAAGGCCCTCCCTTATGCTGAGTTAAGGTCTACATTTGTATATTTTCGCAAAGCTTCTGTCAGTGTACTTAAGAACACAGTTGGGTTTTCATCTCTTTCTTGAGTGATCTTTTGGATTTTGTCATAAATTATTAGTGTAATTGTGAACTTCATTGTATGCTCAGTTATGCAGGTAAGGAAATAGTCCATATGTTCCCTAGGGACCCCACATCGGTGGTCCCTCCTAAAGTCTTTGGAATGGCCTCAATTCCTACTTTATATGTACTGTGTGGGATGGCCTCAGTTCCTACTTTATATACAATGTAACCTGCATGAATAGAGACAAATTCATCAACCATTTCTTTAGGCTTATCATTTATTCTAGTCTCTTCATCTGCTATACAGTAGTGGGCTAAGACTTTCATTATCTCCTGCCAGGTGAAAGAGTAGAATAAACTAAGTTCTATGAATTCATCCTGTAACTTATCAGAATTTTCTGAAAGTGCCCAATTTTTTCCTTACATATTCCTAAATCTGACATGGAACAGAATATATACCCTAGTAAGACTTCCATCCCCATTAGGCACATCAAATAGTTCCAGCTTTGTCCAAGAGCAGAGCTCCATAGGAAAGGTCATGGCTGGTCTCTTAGGTTCCCTAGCTTGAAAATAAATCTAACAGGTAATAATTTTTATGACAGTTCCAATTAAAACTCAAATCACAATCCAATGGATTTCAAAGGCTAAAACAATAAACAAAGTACTTTAGACGAAAAAGGAAAAGACAGTAGGTGGAGAGATGTGACTTACAGAGATCATGTTGCAAATACCGCAGATGGCAATGCTATGGATGAGGACAACTTAGTATTGAAAGGAATCTGTTTGATTATTTGAGAAGGAAATTAAGGGATTCTTTTCCTCAAAAGAAGTACAGAGAGAAAGTGGGAGTAGGGAGGAGAAGGGAAAGAGAAAAATTAGGGGGAAAAAGGGAGGGAGAGTGGGGAATTTTTGCGTACTGGTCAGAACCAATGGCCTGAGGGACTCCTGGAGACAACTCACCTGTCATCATGACTCTGGAAAAGAGAAGACTTGGCCAACTGCTCAGACACCGGTATAGATTATGTCCAGGAGTCCTAAATCCAATGGATCTTACCTACCCTGGGTTCATCTTGTGTTTCCCACTAGAACCATGAGGTGATACTGAACGTGAGGGAAATTGCCCTACTGATTATAGAAATAAAAACTGAGATTGAGTACAAATTCTCAGGCAAACATTTTAATTAGAAACAAACGGGGTTGAAGAAAAGGAAAGCACTGATTTTTAAGAAATTTAGGCTGCTTGCAGACAGAGAAACGATTTGGCATTTTTTTCCAGATTCTTGGAGGGGTCTGAGGTTTGTTAGTCATAAGAATGACATTTTATTTTTGGAAACTTTTTCCTCATGGTTTAAGGAGTCTTTCCCATGTAAGATACAGACCAATATCCAGTTTGTCCTTGGAGACATCATGGTATTATGTAATATTTGCTGAGTTTTTTTCCCTTGTGCAAAGGGGATAAGGGACAGGGACATTCCACACATTGTTAACAAGAAAGAGAAACACAGTGAATAACAGGTTTTATAGGTTAAGGGTGTGAGAAGCAATAATCTCTTGTCCCCAGCAATATTGCTATTACTATTTTAAAATTACACCTACTTATGATTACTGATCTCTATTCTTGTCAGCTTTGAGTCTCAAAATTCATAATGAGCTTTCTGGCCTATATCGAGGATTTGAGGAATGCCAAGCACTTAGGACACTAATATAGATTTCGCTCAAATTTGTTGTGAGACCATGTCACTTTGAGCTCTGGAAGTGAATGACAATTTTAAAAGAAGGCAATTGCCAAGGTTTCCAAAACAACCTAGCTGAATAGTTGTTATTCATAGATTAACAAACCCACTTCATGTAGATTATACCAAACAGGCTCCTTCTAAGAGAAGAGAGGGCTCATTCCTCTAGTCTGCCTCACATTTGGGGTAGAGTAAGGGCTAAAGTCTCTTCTGATATGTGGTTCTGATTAAAGGGGCCAAGCAAGTGATAAGTCAGATCTTCTTTAGGAGCCTCAAAACTACTAGAAAGAAAACAGGAAGGTGGGGAACAAGGACCAAGGACAGGAGAGAGAAGCCAGAGAAGAAGGAGGAAGTGAACAGAAAAAGAAATGCTGATTTTTCAACTTTGAAGAGTTAGCAAATATCCCTATTGTGCAATGTGTGGATGGAGTCTAATGATAGAGAAACACCATAAATGATCTTATCATGTAGAGGCTGAACTAAAACAATTTACCGTATACATATATACATGTATACATATAAAGGAATTCAGAAAAAATGATGCCAATTTAAGATTTAGAATGAGTCAGAAAGTTGGCATTCCGATGGAGTTATGAGATTGGATTAAATTTAAAAAAATAAGAA
>VMDO01011964.1:47232-64545 GCA_007922755.1 Pedetes capensis | reverse complement strand
ACTTTAATACTGAGCACTTCTACTCTGGATTTAACATCTACTGCAAACTAGATAGATAATCAAACTAGATAGATAATCATTGTGAAGATAGGCAATCAGCATAGTAGAATGAGTAGCATTTAGTGCTTTGGGATGGATTGATTGGAATGTAGTTGGAATAGTTAGAATTCTGTGGGAAGATTTGCATCTAAGTTTCTTTTCATTTGTAAATGACTCCTAGAATGGCTTCTGTCTAAATACACCAATAACAGAGTTACTAAATTATCTTTGATTTGTTGGGACAGTAGATACTGTCAGGTCCCTACCCATATCTCCTCAGCTTTTACTATTGCATTGTATGCCAGCCTAACTTCAATGCCAGCAATTGCTCCTTTGCCTGTGGGCTTTCTCTGGCTATTTGAGCCAACTCTGGCCATAGCAGGACAAAAGTATCAGGAAATTAATGCTATCTTGGAGTAGCCTACAATCGAAGGCTGATAAAAATGGCTGAATAAATCCCTCAGCCCCTTTGCTCTTTGGGTGGTGTAACATGGAGGTGTGTGTGTGTTCTACACTATATCCTAGAATTTTCCAGGGAAACTGAACTTACATTTCAATGCCCCTTTTATTGATTTTTCCTTCCCTTTCTCACTTCTCCACTCTCTTACTAATGATTTCTTGGAATCATTTCCACAAAGTCTACTTGCACTCAAATCTATCACTCAGGATTTGTGTCTAGGAAAATCCAAGAAAAAACAGCTTGGAATCTAGATTCTGTCTATATAAGTATGTTTAGGGAGGGAGGTGGACAGTTGTAGTCAGACAAGGGATCATGCAGGATGCTAAATGTACAGATTCTGATTGCACATCTTTTCACAAGGGCTATAATGGCACCAGGGAGAAGGCTTTCTGCTTGTAAGTAGAAGGGCAAGTGGACAAGTAACTGAGTTGATACAGGAGAGAAAGAGAGTCAGAGACAGAGTCACACAAAGAGAATTTGAGGGGCAGAAAAGCACTTGAGCTGAGAAAGCATGGGAACCAGAGCTCCCAAGCAAAGAAACATAACTGAGTTGTTTGTGGTAGTGCAGTGCATGGACCATCTGGACCAGCACAGCACCAGCAAGAGCTTTTCTGAAATGCCAACATTCCAGTCCCACCTCAGTCCTTCCATAGCTGTCTTTTCCTTCACCCTTCATTACTAACACTCCCTAGGAGGCAGGGCTGGGACTTGGTTGATACAGATTTCCGTGTATCTCTCCTCAACTATGTTATTTAAAAAACAAACGTAGTACACCATTATGGTGAGAATGAGAAAGCTGTAGGTAGTTAATATTCCCAGTTAAGGGGCAGAGAGCAGCACTGTAAGAGGATCAAGATGTTGTTTAACATTTAAAAATAGACCTAACTACCAATTAGGCTGTTCTGCCCATGGTAACCTTATTCAATGTTATGGTGGTAATCGCTTCTGGAAAGCTTTGACATATTTTATAATTGAACTGCCAGGTTCACACTTAGTTATAATTCATTCACAGTTATGTGTGTCTTGTTAACAAAATTATGTTGACTCCCTTGGAAAGCCCGTGTGAAGACTTTCCTGTTTTCTGTCTTCGTGTGGTTTTACAGTCTCCTGACAGGTCATTAACATGATGAAAGATTGATTATTGTCTTGGGTACCAAACTGCAATTTGGCCCTATTTTCACTTTTCTTTTTCATCAGTTGTAGAATCATATGCATTTATCAAAATGGGTATCATCTGCTTTGAAATTCATGAAGTTAGATTGCACACTTGTCAAACATTTTTTTCAAGCATTGACAAAAACATCAGCATCAAGCTTTACTTAAGTTGTTTAGAAATAAAGATGTCCAGGTAAAAGAATGGTGGAACCAAAATGAAAGACTAGGGACTGGAAAGGCTCATTCATTCTATCAACAGTTTTTGAATGCAGTCACTGCACACAGCAAATTGGGCTGAAGTCTCTCAGGGGTTTTGAGGGATATGAGCCTGGCTCATTCATTCAAAAATATTTAATGCCTGCAGTACTTGACACTGCAGTAGGCACTGAGGAAATGGCAATGACAAAATAGGCAAAGTCCCTTCCTTTTTAGGGCATATATTCTAGGAAGTTCATGTGATATAAAAGAAAAGGAATATTTAGCCCTTATCCTCAAGAATCATACAATCTACTTAGAAAGAAAAGGAAAGGAACTAAGTTACAATTATAAAGTCATGCAGAAATGGGACGAATGAATAAATGATGCATTTGACATATAGCTGGTTAAAGCAAGTACAGTAAATGTATGACCTATCACTGTCTCTGCCAGCCATTTGCTAGGACCTCAAGGAAATCACTTAACTGCTCATAACTGTTCCCAGAGCATTTAGTCCAGGGGCAATTTTGCTGCTGATTAGAGCCTCTGACCATTCATCTTGAAGGCTATTCACAAAGAACAATCTGGAAGAAAGTTAACCTATGAAGGCAATTTTAAAAACTTATCGCAACTCTCATACTAAATAGTGATGCATGTGCTTCTTTAAGGTTTAGTTACAAGATAAGATTACCTACTTTTACTGTTTGGATTTCACATGAGGGGGTTCTAAATCAGTGCAACAAGGAAGATGGATACAGTTTTAAGAATTGTAAAAAACATATCAAATTGTCATTATTTTCAGACAGTCTCATTGTTTACACAGAATATTTGAGAGACGCAACAAGCTATTAGAACTAATAAGAAATTTCAGCAAGGTTAGTGGAAAAAAATAAAATTTGAAAATCAGCAATGTTCTAATGCATCAGCAACAACCAATTAGAAAAAAGTAATTTTAAGAATCATATTCACAATAGCAATTAATCCTTAATTATAAACATATCTAATAAAATATATATACACTTTAATGTAGAAAACTCAATGTAGGACTACCTGTCTGTGGATGTTTTTGTTATTGCCATTGTTAGATGCCATTTCACTAAAATTTCCAACCTTGTTTTTTCTTTTGTGTGTGTGTGTATGTGTGCAGTTTGATAAAATGAACTTAAAAATCAAATGGGGTGATAAAAAGCCAAGGGAAGTAAGACAAAATTTGAAAAATAAATAAATAAAAGCAAGGTGGAAGAATATGCCTTATCAGATATATATTGTAATACTACGTTATTTGAAAGTGTGTAGTGTTGCTACAGTGATTGAAAAGTAGACCACTCATCATGGAAAAGTACAAACACTTCTGTGTGAGGGTATTTGTGTATATATGTTAAAATGTATGACTCTTCTTGGCTCAGTTCTTACTGAAGCATGAAGACAATAAATCCTATGCTACAAAGACTCCCATGCAAACATTTCAAAGTCAAAATATGAGAATTGTTTATTCAGTTTTTAAGCCTTTCTTTTTTACAGAGGATGTGGATAGCAGTGGGGATTTCAGGGAGATTTTTGAAGAAACGTCTTTGATAATTGCTGGCTGCCTCAGCCCAAATACCTGCCAAGGTAGGAGGATTGAGAGTTCACTCCCTTTAACTCGAGTCTAAGGAGAGGAAATGACTGTGAGAAGGTGGGATGTAGGTCTCCCAATTAGGAGGGCCCAGTAGACTGGTATTGGGGACCTTTGGAAGTCTAGAAAATCTTTGAGGAGCAGAGAGCTGCTTTGATGGTGGAGCAAAATGCCTCTGCAGTGTGGTTGGCCTCTAGCCCCAGAGCTCACTGGTGCCCTGGATGTCATTTTTTTTTCTTTTTTCTTTTTTCTTTTCTTTTCTTTTTCTTTTTCTTTTCTTTCTTTCTTTTTTTTTTTTATGGTACTGGGGGTTGAACCCAGGGCCTCACGCTTGCATGCTTTGCAAGTGCTGGACCACTGAGCTGCATCCCGAGCCCTTTTTTTTTTTTTTTTTTACTGTTTAGAGACAGGGTCTCGCTAAGTTATGCAGACTGCCTCTGGTCTGGAATTTGCAATCCTACTGCCTTCACCTCCCAAGCCACTGGGATTGTACGCGTGTGCCACCATGCCTGGTTCAGATTATTTCTTGTTGACAAATTGGGACCACATGCAAAATACAGAGCCAGACTAAAATTCTACATGTCTTTGTCCTAGAGAGTCAGCAGCAGGGGCAATGGAATGTCATGAGAGGCGGATCCATATGGCATGGGCACCTGGAAAAACAAGGGCCAAGAAGGAAGCAGCCAACTGAAGGAGCTACACTGGCCTGGTTCACAGCAAATTTCACATAAATGCCTCAGAGGAGTCTCAGTAAAATCTCAGAGAGAAGAAGTCAACTTCAAATATCTTCCAGGCCAAGTAAGTATAAAGTCATCTTTTTACTCTCTCTTCTCTCTGTCCTCTATTAGAATCAGAAAGCAAGTAAGGAAGGTGAGAGCAGAGGATTGGAGGCTTTCTGTGGAGAGAGAAAGTGAAAGGATCATACACTACCCCCATGACACAGCCTTCTCATCTGCAAAGGCCCTAGCTGGGTGGGAAATATAACTTTAAATTGAGTTATGCATTTTGGTCATTATAGAGGATTGGGCTTTCATATGTATGTGTATATATATATATATATATATATATATATATATATATATATATGCTCCTGCTATAACACCAAATTCAAATTTCTGGAAACTCTCTCATGCTATAAATAACTGGTTTATGGGGAAAATACAGTTGTGGCAGACCACTCCAACCTTATGGAAATTTCTAACTAGACTACTAACAAAAACTGTAAACAAACCCAATAAAAATGTTGGCATAGTGAGATTTCCACTGACATTTACTCTGGACCTCGTAATCCCTGCCCACTCTTGGCCTTAGGTTTATCTTTTTAGGTTTGAGATGAAAGAAACTGAGGATATTCAATTCTGATGAAAAATTTTACCAAAACTAAGCATCAGATCCAGAGTATAAACATTTTTAAATCAACATCCTCCCTTGCACCCTCCCTCCCTCCCACCCTACTTATTCCTTCCACTTCTTCCTTCCTTATAATTGGCCAAATTTATATCTTGTTCAAGGCACAGAGTCTCAGTATCAATTTTTTGGAAGGTGTCAAGAAGATATCTAATTAAAATTATTGAAAAGAAAGGCTCAGCAGCACACTGATCCACTTAGCCTCTTATTTCTACCTAATTATTTGCTCAGCTTGTCTTGGTTGCTTGGAGAATAGGTTATTTTACCAGCCATTCCTTGCCTTCATTTGGCCCTCCAACCACTACTCATCTGCCAGGCATAAGTCTCTATGCTCTATGTCTGATTTGTGTGCTGTTTCTCTTATGTCTCTTTTTCTTTTCTTTGTTTCTGTGTTTTTGTGTGGCACAGATATATATGTGCAGAAACATAAAAACAGCCAACTAAACTATAAAAGCCATGGATACTTGCAAAAATCACCTAAAGTCCTTAACACTGTGGCTATAATAACTATGTCTAGGAAATACTATATAAACTTTAAAACAAAAATATCATCACCAAAAATGTACTTAATGCCTGAAAAAGAAAAACAGATTTCTCTACCAACGATCAACAACTGTAGGTAGCCCATTTGTTATACTTTGGAGCTGGAATGTCCCCCAAAGTCTCATGTGTTGAAGGGTTGGTCCTCAGCTGGTGGTACTATTGGGAGGAGGCAGAAATTAGGTGGGACCTAATTGGAGAAAGTAGGTCATGAGAGTGTGCCCTTAATGGGCATATTAAGACCTCTCCTTCCCCTCTCCTGCTTCCTGGCCACCATCAGATGAGCAACTTTGCTCTGCCATACCCTTCTGCCATGATCTCCTGCCTCATTTCAGGTCCAAAACAATGGAGCCAAGGGATGAGTAGACTGAGACCTTTCAAACTGTGAACCAAAATAATATTTTCCTACTTTAAGTTGATTTTCTCAGGTATTTTGTCACAGTGATGGAAAGTTGACTAACACAACATCCATGGTGAGTAAAAATCAAGCAGGAAGAATGAGATAAATAATAAGAAAAAGAAGCTATCAGGTCACTCCAGAAGAATCTCTGTTGCAGTATCTCTTTTCCTTCCACCCTTGTCCCTGCCCATGTCTCCTCTAAGGCACCCACCTTTTTCCCTAGTGGCAAGTCTCCTAGGTCCACTGCATATTTGTTTGACATGTTTGTCACTGTACTAAGTCCTATTGACTGTGGATTTCTGGCTTTTCATAGGAAAGTTCACAGCCTGCAAAAGCAGGGTGACTGAGAAAATTTCAGTCCTGTGTTTTTGAAAGATCTACAAAGATCAGGACAAGTTCTGAACAACCTTGTTTCTGTTAAACTACATAATCTTCTTTCCTGGTCCTATGGTACCCAAAGGAAATCTAACATTGTGACTTTACCAGGGCTCTCTCTCTCTCTCTCTCTCTCTCTCTCTCTCACACACACACACACACACACACACACACACACACACACACACACACCAGAAACAAACAACCAAACAAAATACCTAAAATCCAAGATGTGTAAGTACCAGTCAGAATTGATGGGACATGATGGATTTAAATTGTTTCCGAGGTTAATTATTTCTCCTTGACTTAAATTAAATTATTTATTACTGGTCAGTTTCTCACACATACTAAATAATGGAGCAGGAATCAAGGTTCTCATCCACCTCTTTCCAAAATCCAGTCTTAGATAATATGGTCATAGAATTCACAAAAAGAGATGTAATTTACTATGGGAACTATGGAGACTAAGAGCGTGATATCTTTGTAAATTGGAAGGCATTTTTTATTGCCACAAAAGAAGAAGACTCTCCATAACATAATCTAAAATTAGAACCTATGCAATGGTTCTTATCTGCTACATGACCTTGGGCCACTTAACTTTTCTAAGTTTTTACATCTGTATAAAGGGAGTAATGACTTATACATTGTGAGTTGGGAGACTTAAGTGAGATTATGTGTGCAAATTGCTTCATACGATGTCTAAAATGCCACCTCATTTTTGAACCCCATGTTACTTTTTAGGCATTTGGCTGGCTGGGAAAAGTTCAGAGTTTCTCTTAGTCAGGGTAGGCTAAGTTATGCCATCACAACAAATAACTCTAAAGTTTAATGTCTTATAGCAATAAATATTGGGTTCTTGCTCCTGCTGCTTGTCCACTGCAGGTTAACTGTGATTCTGGTCTATAAAACCTTCTCCTTGGAATCCAGGGTGGCAGAACAGCCTTTATATGGAACATTACCAGTAGTGTGGCAGAGGGAAAAAAGAATGCGGTGAAGAAGGTGCTGGTCCCTAAAGCCTCCACACACATTACTTTCTGCTCACATTCTTTGGTCAGGGTAAGTGATGTGGCCATCATTTAGTTCAACAAAATGGAGAAATATATTCCATCCATATGGACTAGCAATAAACATTGATGAAAAATAGCAGTTTAGTACAGGGTTCATCCAGCTGAGCACTTATTTCCCAGCTTTATTTCTCTGAACTCTCCAGAAAAAAAAAATAGGGAGAAAATGAGTATCTGATTGCAGAATCATCTATTCATATGAAGACACTTTTATATAATCCTACCTTCTTACCTTTAAGTTTCAAGTCAGATGCTGTCTCCATCATAGTCTTCTCAGATATTCTTTGCTGGAAAATAAATTCTTTCCAATGCAGCATGACATTTTGCTTCTTAGAGCATGCACTACGCTCTGCCATGTGTTTTAATGCATTATGGGTTAAGCATCCCTAATATGAAACTAAGGTCTGAAATGCTCCAAAATCTGGAACTTTTCGAACACCAACAAAATACCATAAGTGGAAAATTCTGACAGATCACAGTCAAAACTCAAGTGCACTAAAAGTATTATACAAAGTTACCTTCAGGCTATGTATATAGAGTATATATAAAACATTAACTTTCATGTGCAGATTCAGGTCCCATCTCCAAGGTATCTCATTGTGTATATGCAAATACTCCAAAATCTGAAAAAATCAAAAATCTGAAACACTCTGATCCCAAGCATTTCAGATAAGGGATGTTGTTAGCTGCCGTCGAGTCGGTATCCCACTCATAGCGACCCTCATAGGGTTTTCAATGGCTGATTGTTTTGGGATTGCCTTGGGAGTGGATTGCCAGGCCCTTCTCCCATTTTTGTGGTGCTGGGAATTGAACTCGGGACCTCAGAGACTGTAGTGCAGCGCTCTACCAACTGAGCTAAATCCCAGCCCCAGATAAGGGATACTCAACTTGTATTTGCATCGATACTTTCTTTCTTGAGAGTACTTACCATCAGGGAATTCACTACTTGTGTCTCTCATGCTAAAAACTCACACACTATAAATAACTGGTTTATGGGGAAAACACAGTTATGGCAGACCACTCCAACTCTATGGAAATTTCTAACTAGACTACTAACAAAAACTGTAACAACCCTAATAAAAATGTTGGCATAATGTGATCTCCATGGAATTTACTCTGGACACAAGGAAAGGCTGGATAACCCCAGGACCCTCAAGTTATCTAGTCCCCTGTATTACATATAATTGATTCAAACATTTGTAGAGATAAATTGAAGATTTTAAATGAGAAGGGAACAATATGTGTGGTTAGGGTGGAGGGAAGTGGGTGTTACACAATGGAGGAATTTCTCCTCTTGAAATCAAACATATGTTTTTTTGGAAGTCCCTGTAGTAACCATGGGAAACTCCCTGGGGAAAATGGAATGTCAGCTGAGACTTCTGAGAACCACTCTTGCAGGGTTCAAAAAGGACAGAGGCTGTTAGAGAAAATTAAAGCCATCAGAAAACTATATCTTCTGGATTATAATTAGCAATTACTGCAAGAAGGAGAAACATTTATTCCGTTCTGACAAAAAGATTGCATAATTGCACCAAGAGCATTTGCTCACACCCTTTCCAGGATGTGTTAAGCATTTACAAACAGGAAAAAATAGCCTTAGCATTGGTGGGAGTAGGAAGAAATAGGCTTTCTTAGACTGCTGCCAAGTCATGAACACAAGAAAATAACATGTGACATAGTATGATTGTCATGCTATGTGAGTGAGTTAACCATATCTTTATGTTCCTTTTCTAGTGCTAAGTTTGACAAAGAATCAAGGAAGATTAATTCTTCCCTAGTGATTGAAGATACCAAGGAATCACTTGTATATTTTAAATTCAACTACTACTTGTCAAGAATCTACTATGCACCAAACACTGTGATAATTTGAGTCTATTCAGTCTTTTAAACAACTTCAAATCTCATTCTCAACATGTTTTTATAAATGTTTTCCCTGTACCTAAATATTCTGATCTCTGCCCCCTACAAATCCTTCTAGTTTTAGTTTATATATCACATCATTTGGGAAGCATTACTAGAATCCCAAACAACGGTTTACTTTCCATGTCTACATTCTTTCACAGCAATCTAAACTTCCCTTAAAGCACAATCCAGATGTATTGTACTTTCTTGTTTGTGTGTAGCTTCTATTGGCTTGTACATTCTGGGAAGGCAAGGCCTGTTTCTTGCTCATTTCTGTAACCCCCGAACCATTGTGATGCCTGGTGAAAGTTAATTCATGCATCATTATCTTTTTATGGCTATTATATGATTATATTATAACAATATACTACTATGTCAATGGCCTAAAATAGTGCTAAGTGTCTTGTACTTTTGAGGGATTTAGCCACTTGCAAGTAGCTACAATTGTTGAAGAGCTATCCTCATAAGGTCTATGGATTTCTTTGTCAGAACAATTTGAATAGAACATTTTATTTTTCAGCAAGATGAACAAAGCCAGGGATCAAGACCTGTGTTTTAGATTTGGCTCTGCAGTTATCTTGCTGTTTGCTCTTGGGAAATAACTTCACCTGCCTGAACTATTTTCCTCATCTGTCAAAAGAACAAAACCCAATGCAAAATTAACAGAAAGTGAATAAGAGATGTCACATGTCTAACATTCTGTTACTACTACAATTGTGTGGAAATTTGAAAACATTATGCAAATGTCCTTTGACTCTTCTCCTCTTGAGTGGTCGGGTCTATAGTCGTTCTCTTGAATCTAGGTTCTTGGAACAAAGGTCCAATAGAACAAAGTGGAAGTGATGTTGTGCGACTTTATAGACTCAGACTAAGAAACTGACAGCTTGAGCCAGGTGCAGTGGCGCATGCCTGTAATCCCAGCGGCTGGGGAGGTGGAGGCAGGAGGATCGCAAGTTCGAGACCAGAGGCAGTCTGTGTCACTTGGTGAGACCCTGTTTCAAAAAGTAAAAAATATGGGCTGAGGGTGCAGCTCAGTGGTCCAGCACTTGCAGAGCATGCAAGCACGAGGCTCTGGGTTCAACCCCCAGTACCACAAAAAGAAAAAGAAAAAAAGAAAAAGAAACTGACAGCTTCTACTTCCTGCTGCTTGCAATACTCACATTTGAAACCCAGCCATCATGCTACCAGGAAGCCCAAGCGCCCAGCGGAGAGACGTGCTGTGGAAAGAAACTGAGTTCCTGGTCCCCATCCCCAAATGAGCTTTCAACTGACAGCCAGTACCAAGTCACCAGCCATGTGAGTGAGCCTGTTTGTTTTGTTTTGTTCTGTTTGTTGAGACAGGGTCTCACTATGTAGCCCATGCAGGCCTGCAACTTACTCTGTTGCCTAGGCTGCTCTTGAACTCAAGATCCTCCTGCCTCTGCCTCCTAGGTATTGAGATTACAAGACACATGCCTCCATGCCCAGCTCCACTGAGCCATTTTGAAAGTAAATCCTTCAGCTTCCAGTTGAGCTGCTCCAGCTTATGCTACATAAAATACAGAGGAAACTGCCCAGCCTCACCCTTCTCAAATTGCAGATTCAAGAGCAAAATAAATGATTTTATTGTTTTAAGTCACTAGGCTTTGTAGTGGCTTGTTATACAGCAAGAGATAATTGATATACACTTTTGGCTACTTCATAATGCCTCTGACCTTTCATCCATTACAATATTCTGGTATGTGTATAAATAGCTCCAGACCTTTAACAAATCAATGCTTACCCCAAATTTATAACAGGAACAACAGCAGTAGGGAGAATATGCCATTAAGTGATCAAATGCTGGTTGAGTAGTCATCCTCCTGGGCTTCTCAGCAGAGGTTAATGGAGAAAGCTTTGGTTAAATTAACTGATGTAGGTGACGAATGGATCAACCACTCTCCACTGGAATGGAAGTTCTGTGATTGATGGGGACTCTTTGCAGGACTTTCTAGAGGGCATTTTCTACTATGGATGGGTCCCCAAACCAATACAAGGCTTCCCCAATATTTATTTTGTGCAAAATGATATTCTCAAAAGTGGTGCCAATGTATCCACTCACCATTGTCTCTCTCAGTGGCTTAGGTGTTGGGAAGCAGACCATTTTTTTAATAGCATTTTTCTGTATTATTAAATAAGATATGTATACCCCAAATAAATATTTAGCTAAACAACCTAGATCTTTAACAAATACAAGTTCTTCTTTCTCAGTAGGTAAGTACTCAATCTCCAGTGAGTTTGGGAAATGAGGATTGATGATGATATCTTTGTGTTATCATTGTGGTTTCTGGGACTGATAGTGTCTGGATTAGCTACTAGAACTGAACTTCTGGAATGGTTCCCCTTCTAAATGAGGTCAGTGGCCTTTCCCTCTTAAGGAGTAATGTTGTAAGCAAAACATATGAAGTCAGGAAAGTAAAGTCAAATTCACCAGCTGCTTCACCTTAGACAAGTTACTCTGCCTTTCCACACCTCAGTTTCCTCATTATGGTGATAATACTAGTGACTATTCCATAGGGTTGCTTTTTAAAGGTTGAATGAGTTACTATGCCTTAAGTGGGCTGGGGTTTCTGTCAGTTAGTAGAGTACTTGCTTTGTGCCCTTTGAGGCCCTAAGTTTGTCCCCCAGCACTGCAAAAATCGGAGAAGGACCTGGCAGCCCACTCCCAAAACAATCAGCCATTGAAAACCCTGTAAGTAGCAGAGAAGTACTGAGAGTAGTGCCAGGCATGGCACACTGTTGGGTAATGTTTCATCCATTATACATGGGGCTGCTATGAGTCAGACTCAACTCAATAGGCACCTAACAATGATATGCATAAAGTATTTTGCAAAATGTCTGCAACATAGAAAGCACTATATACTTGTTATCTGTCTATAGTCAACACCCATGGAAGCAGCAGTCAAGAAATCAAAAGATGCATTGCATTGGGAAAAGCTATTGCAAAAGTCCTCTTTAAAGTGTTGAAGAGTAAAGATGTCACAATGAAGATGAAGGTGTGCCTGTATCATGCCATGGTATTTTCAGTCGCATCATATGGTTGTGAAAACTGGACGCTTAATAAGGAAGACAGGACAAAATTGATGCTTTTGAATTATGGTGCTGGAGACAAATATTGAATATACTATGGACTGCCAAAAGAACCAATGGACCTGTCCTAGAAGAAGTGCAACCAGAGTGCTCCTTGGAAGCAAGGATAAATAGACTGTGTCTTATGGATTTTGGACATGTTGTCAGGAAGGATCAATCCCTGGAGAAGGACATCATGTTTGGGAGAGTGGTAGGTCAATGAACAAAAGGAAAACCCTCAACTAGATGGATTGACACAGTATCTGCAATAATGGGCTTAAACATAAATAAGATCATGCACCTGGCACAGAATTAGGGAGTGTTTCATTCTGTTGTACATAGGGTCACTATGAGTTGGACCTGATTCAAAGGCACCTAACAACAGTAACAACAACAATATTGTTATTTTTACTATCGCAATTAGCTACTTAGTAGTTTTGTTTCCTTCTTACTTCACAACTGAGTACTCTGCTGAGCATTGAATCCTTTATGTGCATTTAGCTGGTTGTTGTTAGGTGCCATCGAATTGGGTTCTGCTCATAGTGACCCTATGTACAACAGAAGGAAACATTCCCTGAAACTGTGCCATGCTTGGCACTATGTCAGTGCTTCTCTGCTATTCATAGGGTTTTCAATGGTTGATTGTTGCAGAGTTGTTTTGGGAGTGGATTGCCATGTCCTTCTCCCATTTTTCCTGATGCTGGAAATTGAACCCAGGGCCTCAGAGTACAGAGAATCATGCTACAAACTGAGCTAAATCTCTGTAATTAACCCAGTACAACCTGCAATATCCAGACCAGCTATCTATTGTAAAAGCGCCAAGTGTAGCATTGGACAGGAGCAAGGAGCACTTTGAGCATCCTTTTCTCCCTTATTTCTGGGATTTTGACTAGAAGCATTCACCTCCCGGTGTCTCCTCTCAGTAGCTGCTCACTCCCATTTCACTACTACCAGTTACACTGTTTATACCATTGTTTAATCAATATACAGGTGGAGTCAAAAAAGTGTACACATTTTAAGAGATGTTATCTATGTATTACTTATTAAAGTTGAACTGAATTACAGTAGCAATGTATAGTATGATGTTCACTCAAAAGATGGCATTAATCAAATGAATGCTAGTTCCACCATGTGACAGGCAAGATGGTCAAAGAAAATTGAGCAAGCCAGGTTGTTGTTTGAGGAGTGTGAGATCATTTTGAAGTGGTATTTGAAACTAGAGAACATACTGAAGTACAACTGTTTACTGGAGTGTTCTCAGTACTGGACTCTTGGCCTCCAGGACCAAAGAATGAGTCTGTAGGCCACATAAGGTAAATGAAAGTGAAAGTTTATTCAGAAAGTTAGAGATATGAAGGTGACAATGAAAAGTGAAAGTGAGGAAAAAGTGACAGTATGAAGCTCAGTGTGGTGGCTCATGCCTGTAATTCCAGCAACTTGGAAAGTGGAGGCAGGAGGAACACAAGTTCAAGACCAGAGGCAGTCTGCATAATTTAGTGAGATCCTATCTCAAAATGAAAAAATAAATTAAAAAAAAAGCAGGCTGGGGTACAGCTCAGTGGTAGAGCACTTAAAAAGCATGCAATCGCAAGGCCTTGGGTTCACCCCCCGGGTACCACAAAATTAATTAATTAATTAATTAATAAAGTGACAATGAAGACAGAGACCTCTGGGGTAGCAGAAGGGGGCCTAAGGGAGGGAAGCCACCTCATAGGGTCTAGTACTGCCTTGGTAGTCCTTGATAGAATCCCTCCAAAAATTTGCCTGATGAAATCTGGGACTGGGCCTTTCTAATCTAGCTGTCCTCCAGCATTTGGATGGCTCAACTAAGTCTCTGGTTGGTTCCTAAGTTGTTGCCCTTTATTTGACCTCCTAGGGGTACTAGATGGATTCTACCTAGCAACTATTGCTAATTAATGGAGTTTCTATATGCATTCTACCTAGCAACTATTGCTAGTTAATGAAAATAAAGATAGTCCTCTTTAAATGAAAACCTGACTCAAATGGTTTTATTGCCAAGCTCTGCTCTCTACAATGGTCCATGGCTCCCTAGCCCCTTCTCCTTCCAGTTCCCCTTTCACAATGACAATGGAGGTGTGAGTATGCAACAGAACCTCCAACAAGCCTAACAATTGCACACATTTGTGATGAGCTTGAGACACATGGCATTGTGGGGGACATGCACAAGGGAAGATCCTGGAGGCCTCACTCAGCACCAAGTCCTGCTTCTTCTTCTATGGTAACTACTTTGAGCACCTCTTGTAATTGCAGAAGTCACATGTGAGTTGATTCATCTTTTGTTACTGTTACATATTGAATATTATAATTTTAATACAGGTTCTTTTTCCTCTCTTAAAATGTGTATGAACTCTTTTGGCACCCTCTATATTTGAGAAACCTGCAGCTGTAGCTCTGTGGCATACGATCCCATCAGATCTCGGAAGCTAAGCAGGGTCAGGCCTGGTTAGTACCTGGATGGGAGACTACCTGGGAACACCAGAAGCTGTAGGCTTGGGAGAAGGACCTGGAAACCCCCTCCCAAAAATCAATCTGCCATCAAAAACCCTATGAACAGCAGAGAAACACTGACAATAGTGTTTCCCCTGTTGTACAGAGGGTCACTAGGAGTCAGATACCAACTTGATGGCACCTACCAACCAACCAACCAACAATATTTGAGAAAAGGTTTGAATTTTGAGGCCTACTGGGTATTTGGGCTGGGGTTTAGCTTAGTTGGTAGAGGGCTGCTCTGTGCTCTCTGAGGCCCTGGGTTTGATCCTGAGCCCCACAAAAATGGGAGAAGGACATGGCAGCCCACTCCCAAAACAATCAGCTATTGAAATCCCTATGAATAGCAAGGAAGCACTGACACAGTGCTGGGCATGGCACAATGTCAGGGAGTGTTTTATTCTGTTATACATAGGGTTGCTATGAGTCGGACCCCACTTGATGGCACCGAACAACAACAACAGTGGGTTTTTCAGTTTTGTGTTTCCTATCACTCAAAGTTTAAATCTATACCTTAGATCGAGTTCCCTAGAAATTGATTTTGAGACAGAGTTGTGTGTGGAAGTTTTATCTGGGGGCTTTAAGGAAATAGTCCCGCAAGGAAGAGAGGAAGGCAGATGATCATGTGGTTGCTACAGGGCCTCAGGAAGCATGGGAGTAGGGAAGGCCTTTGCGTTGTCCCAAATTAAGTTTGAAAGGGCCAGGTCTTTGTATTCCAAATCAGACACAGATGCTGAACTCCATGAAGGATATTTAAACTTGGACAGGGCTGTTACCTGTAGTCAAAGATACTTCCCACAAAACGACACAATTATGAGCTGTCTGCAGCTGATAGTTCCAGCACTGTCCCTGAGAAGAGGCTCTGGATGAAGTGTCACAGTGTGCACTAAGTGTAGACAATTTACTTGAAGAATGATATATTTCTAAGGAAATTTGAAGTCTGTTAACAAGAGGCAAATGGCTCAGGCAAATTACTTAAATCTCCCTGAGCTTCATTTTCTCCTCTACATTGGAGATGAGATCATTTATAAGGACTAACAGAGCTCTGCTACTGCATCTTTCCCATCAGAGACACTCGGGCAATTCTATTTCCCATCTCATCTTGCCCAGTTCCATGAAACCAAGAATTTCTTAGGTCCAGAAATTCTAGCCCCTGCATTTACAAATAGCACTGGATACTATGTTTGCTATCACTCAGACCTAACTCTGAGGGCAGGAAAGGGATGTCATTTAAACACCTACAAGGAGCCAGGCGGTCTGCTAATTCCTGTTACTCTCACTACAACACCGATGAGCAGGTGTTATTGTCCTCATTTCACACAGGAAGAAAATGAAGCTCCAGAGAAAAAAGTGACTTGATCAAGGTTACATGGCTAGTAAGGGGCAGAGATAGGGTTCAAACCCAGGAAAACACATTGCCTCATGTACTGCTGTTCCAGGTCAGGTGTAGTGCCCTCCGCTTTAAACCACAGGCTTCCAGAATGTAGCTGGGAACAGAAAGTAACATTTAAAGGGGATTAATATTTTACAAATATTGATGTGTTTTCTATTGTGTGTCCCTGAGTACGTGATCTCCCCCTAGTTTGCTTATGATTCCAAAATTCCTACATTTTTCTTTGAAATTTTGTGTGTGCTCATGTTTGTGCATAAATGCATATGCATATGATGAGAAATGTGACAAAAAATATGTTCACGTCCAATGAACATGATTGTGCACCAGAACAATAGCCTTTTAAGTCAGAATATGGTCTTTTGCTTTATTTTTAAAGTTCATTTTATTTGCAGCCTTTCATATCCATCCTCAAGGACCCAGAGCAGAACTGAAACATGCCAAGTCCACATAGCAATTCCATGAGTCTTTTGCTCAGTGCTAGAAGAATATGACTGCTAAGGACTGGATATTTTTTAAGTGTCTTCAAGCGTTCATGTGCTGGAGACTTTGTCCTTGATATGGCAGTATAAGAATGACGGAACCTTTAAGAGTTGGGGCCTAGTGGATGATAATTAGGTGAGAGAAGCACCACCCTTGGAAGGGATTAACGCTGGTCTTGCAGAGTGAATTCACTTGCCGAGTGAATTAGTTCTTGCAAAAGAGGTGTTATAAAGTAAGGCCACCCAATGCACATGGCTCCTTCTGCATGCAGCTGGTTCCCTTTCTGCTTCTCTTTCATGTTCTGATGCAGCCAGGGGTTTCTCACTACAGGAAAAATACATGGAGCCCACTGATCTTGGACTTTCAGTCTCCAAAACTGTGAGCTAAATGAACTTATTTCCTTTATAAGCCACTCAGCCTCAGGTATTTTGTTATAGCAATGGAAAACAGAAAAAACAATATCCCCTGGGAAAAAAGAAACAGCTGTTCTTAGGTGCTATTGAGAAGGCTCCCACTCATAGACCCACTCATAGACGATAGAACTGAACACTCCTCAACACTGTGCCATGCCCGGCACAGTGTCAGTGCTTTCCTGCTATTCGTAGGGTTTTCAGCAGCTGATTCTTTGGGGGATTGCTTCTGGAGTGGGCTGCTGGGTCCTTCTCTCATTTTTTTTTTTTTGTGGTGCTGGGG
>VMDO01011964.1:31555-47132 GCA_007922755.1 Pedetes capensis | reverse complement strand
ATGTAAGATGCATTCTAGCCATCCTTGCTTCTAAGGAACACACTGGTTGTACTTCTTCTAGGATAGATCTGTTGGTTCTTTTGGCAGTCCATGGTACATTCAATATTTGTCTCCAGCACCATAACTCAAAGGCATCAATTTTTGTCCTGTCTCCCTTATTCAATGTCTAATTTTCACAACCATATGATGTGACTGAAAATACCATGGCATGAATCAGGCGCACCTTTGTCTTCAATGTAACATATTCACTTTTCCACACTTTAAAGAGGACTTTGGCAATAGCTTTTCCCAATAATGCATCTTTTGATTTCTTGACTGCTGATTTCATGGGTGTTAATTGTAGAACGAAATAAAGCAAAATCTTGGACAACTTCAATCTTTTCTCCATTTATCATGAAGCTGTGTACTGACTGATCTGTAAAGATTTTTGTTTTGTTGATGTTGAGGCTCAATCCATATGGAAGGCTATGTTCTTTGATCTTCATCACTACATGTTTCAAATCTTCTTCACTTTCAGCAAGCAGAGTTGTGTCATCTGCATAATACATGTTGTTGAGTCTTCCTCCAATCATGATGCCACATTCTTCATAAAGTCCAGCTTTTTGGATTATTTGCTCAGCATAGAAATTGAAGCACCACAGTGAAAGGATACAACCCTGATGCACACCTTTTTTGACTTTAAAGCAAACAGTGTTTCCTTGTTCTGTTTGAACAACTGCCGCCTGGCCCATGTACAGATTCCTCATGAGTACAATTAGGTGCTCTGGTATTCCCATTCTTCACAGTGTTATCCATAGTATGTTATGATCCACACAGTCAAATGCCTTTTTATAGTTGATAAAACATAGATAGATGTCTTTCTGGTCGCCTCTTCTCTTGGCTAATATCCATCTGACATCAGCAATGATATCCTTGGTTCCACACCCTTTTCTGAATCTGGCTTGATTTTCCAGCAGTTCACTGTCTATGCACTGCTACAGTTGCTTTTCAATGATCTTTAGCAAAATTTTGCTTGTGTGTGATATTAAAGATGTTGTTTGATAATTTCCACATTATGTTGGATCCCCTTTCTTGGGAATAGACACAAATATGAATCTCTTCCAGTCAGTTGGCCAGGTAATTGTTTTCTAAATCTCTTCACATAAATATGTTAGTACTTTCAGTGCTGCATCTGTTTGTTGAAACATCTTTGTTGGTATTCCATCAATTCCTGGAGCCTTGTGTTTCACCAATTCCTTCAAGGCAGCTTCCACTTTGTACTTTAATACTATTGCTTCCTGATCATGTGCAACCTCCTGAAATGGTTGGTCATCCACCAATTCTTTTTGGTATAATCACTCTGTATGTTCCTTTCACCTTCTTTTGATGTTTCCTGTGTTTTTTAATATTTTCCCTATAGAGTGCTTCACTGTTTCCACTTGAAGTTTGAATTTTTCTTTAACTCCTTAAGCTTGAGAAAAACAGAGTATCTTCTTCCTTTTTGATTTTCTATATTCATCTCTTTGCACATGTCATTATATTTGCTTTTGTCTTCTCAAGCTGCCTTTTGAAATCTTCTCTGTAGTTCCATAACTTCATCATATCTTACTTTAGCTGCTAGATGTTCAAGAGGAAATTTCAGAGCCTCTTTTGACATGTAATTTGGTCTTTACTTTTTTTCCTGTCTTTTTAATAATCTTTTGCCTTTCTCATGAATGGTAACTTTGATGTCATGCCACAATTCATCTCGTCTTCTGTCATTAGTGTCTAATCCATTAAACCTGTTCTTGAGGTGGTCTCTGAACTCAGCTGGGATATACTCAAGGTCATACCTTGGCTCCCATACACTTGTTCTAATTCTGTTCAGTTTCAGTTTGAACCTGCACATGAGCAGTTGATGGTCTGATCCTCAATCAGCACCTAGTTTTATTCTGACATTTGATATTGAGCTTTTCCATCATCTCTTTCCACAAATGTAGTCAATTTGATTCTTGTATGTTCCATCTGGTGAATTCCATGTGTATAGTCTCCATTTATGTTGGTGAAAAAATGTATTTGCAATGAAAGGGTCATTGGTCTTACAAAGTTCTATCATGTGATCTCCAGCATCATTTCTGTCACCAAGGTCATATTTTTCAACTATTGAGCCTTCTTCTTTGTTTCCAACTTTTGCATTCCAGTCACCAGTAATTATCAGTACATTCTGATTGCATGTTCAATCTGTTTCAGATTGCAGGAGCAGGTAAAAATCTTCTCTATCTTCATTTAACAACAACAACAACAATATTCATTTATGGCTTTGGTAGTGGATGTGTTAATTTGAATAATAGTAATATTAACTGGTCTTCCTTGTATGTGTTTGGATATTATTCTATTACTTACAGCATTGTACTTCAGAACTGATCTTGAAATGTCTTTTTTGATAATGAATGCAACCCATTTTTCTTTAATTTATCATTCCCAGCATAGTAGACCACATGATTATCTCATTTAAAATGTCTCATGCCAGCCCACTTTAGCCCACTGAGTCCTAGAATGTCAATGTCTGTGTGATCCATTTACCTTTTGACAATTTCTAATTTTCCTACATTCATTCTACTTATATTCCACATTCCAATTATTAATGGATGTTTATAGATATTTTTCCTCATTTTAAGTAATGTCACATCTGCAAATGGAGGTCCCTGAGGCTCCACTCCATTTCTGTTATTGAGGTAGACTCTACTATGAGGAGGCAACTCTTCCCAAGTTGTCTTTTGAGCACCTTCCAACCTGGGGAGCTCATTTTCCAGCACTATAGCTGACAGTGTTTCTCTGCTATTCATAAGGTTTTCAATGGCTAATTGTTTCAAGAGTGGGCTCCCTAGTCTGTCTTAGTCTGGAAGCTCAATTGAAACCTGTCCACTGTGGGTGAACCTGCTGGTATCTGTAACACTGATAGCATAGGTTTCAACATCACAGCAACTCTCAAGCCCCCACAGTATTGCAAAACAATTTGCAAGTAGAAGGGGGACCAGTGAGGAGGAAGGAGATCAATGGGGGAAAGGGGTCATGAGAGGGTAATTGGGGAGATGAACATAAGTAGTGTAAAATGATATGCATATATGGAAATGTCATAATGAGACCCATTAAGTTGTACCTTAACGAAAAACTGCTAATAAAAATATGGCAAAAAGATAACTAAATAAATAAAATGGCACATTTATGTAATAAAAAATTCCTGATTTAGACAGTACCCTACTCTTGGGACTGTGATTGCTTTGTCACCTTAGGGAGGGTGTCAGGGAGAGGCACTACAAACCTGACTGAGCCCTTAATTAATCTACTTTCTGCTCACTCACAGGAGGCTGTTCAGATTAGTTCTAGACACAATCCAAGAAACTAAATTTCCTCTGTATTCTCAGGTTGTGGTGTGGATGCCTTTTCCAAGTCTTACTGCTTAGTCGACACTCCTGGGGGACAGGATACTGCCTAACGAATCTTTGCCAACTCCTCTGTATTGACTGGCCTGCCTGCCTGTCTATAGTTCAGAAATATTGTCTGAATGAACAATACGGAGTGGTGGACCATGTTCAATCAGTGTGGCAATGCATTCACACCTGGAGGTAACCATGATACCAATATTTCTCCTTGCAGTACTGAGGGATTGAACCCCATGGTCTTGCACATGGTAGGCAAGCATTCTACCACTGGGCTGCACCTCAATCCTTCTTTTCATTTTTTATTTTGAGAAAGGTCTTGGTAAGTCATGCAGGCTGCCTCTGGCCTTGAACTCATAATCCTCCTGCTCTAGTCTCCAGAGTTGTAGGAATTATAGGAGCATACAACTGTGCCTGGCTTTGTACTAGGTCTTAAAGGAGCTGCATGTAATTCACAGAAAGCCACCATTAAAGAAAAAGAGACTGGCAGGATGAGAGAGAGAGAGAGAGAGAGAGAGAGAGAGAGAGAGAGAGAGAGAGAGTTTGTGTGTGTGTATATAGACTTGAGTATGAGATTACAATATACATACAAATTCATAATGAAGCAATGAAACCTCATTTCAGTTATTTGAGTGAACATGAAATGTAGAGGCACAGTGGATTTTACACTTTTAAAATATTCCTGCCTTGTTGCTTCTCCCTGTACACAACAGCAGCCACATGGCCAGCCACTGCCTTGCTTGGGTGGAGGCCATTTCTCTCAGTTCTCTTTGATTTCACGAGCATTCAGTGAGCACATACTGTATACCAGCACAGTGCTAACAGATGTCCCCTAGAAAGTCTACCTACAAATACTGCGGTAACAGCCACAAGCATCCCTGGGCCCATTCAATCTTCTGTAGGTAGAACTCACTGCCTCTAATTCCTGCCTGACCTGAATAAATAGAAGGATCTCAGTAAAACTGCAGGCTGT
Organism: Pedetes capensis; assembly: GCA_007922755.1. Taxonomy (NCBI): domain Eukaryota; kingdom Metazoa; phylum Chordata; class Mammalia; order Rodentia; family Pedetidae; genus Pedetes; species Pedetes capensis. The sequence goes on along the minus strand of VMDO01011964.1, from coordinate 42,761 downwards.
TCCTGGAGAAAAGCAGGAGCCTATCATACTCAAGAACCACTATCTATGGCAACTCCTCAGAAACTCAGCTATTCAAGAACACCTTATGCCTTCTGGTGGTTTTGTACTTCCTTTCAGGCAATGGAATTCATCCATGACACAAAGGTGTTCAGTGTCAGGTACTGGGACCAGAAGCCTCCTGTATGCTCTGAGACAGGCCTGGGTAATCCCACAATTATGGTCCTGAAAGCAACACTCACCCCATGCTCATCAGATATGGTGTTCTGGGTGCACTTTGATTTTGATTGTTGCTCTTCTGCACTCCTTCTTCTTGCTCTGTAGGGGCCACCCCCCATATCACGAGCCTTTTATCTATAGATCTGGGATCCCTTTGGCGTCATCTTTTTGCTTTAGTAAGTTGTATGGACACTTCCCACTACAGATCTTGTCTCTGATATTTATGGACTCCTTCATTGTTGTTTTTTTCTTTTTCTTTTTCTCTCTTTTCTTTTTTTCTTTTTTTTTTCTTTTTTGTCATGACCACAAGCAGATCTGAGATCTTCACAGACTCCTGAGTTTTGAGTCTAGTCCTTTATGGCTGGCCCCATTTACTTCCTACCTAAAAGAACAATGGGTTTCCCAACAAAGAAGTGTGCCATGGTTTTAACACATGGCTGCTAATTTTTTGCTATTCTTTCCATCATGAAGTAGAGTCAGATTTCCTTCCTTTTGAATATAGGCTTTTAGCAAGTAAAATGGGACAAAAGTAAAAGTCTGTGATTTCATAAGAAAACCTGAGACAGTATTGGCCTGGGAGGCTCACTTTTGGAACCCAACCACTATGGTTTGGGTATAATTTGAGGTCATCCCCCAAAGGTTCATGTGCTTGAACGTGGATTCTCAATATACCAGTACTGAGAGGTGATGGAACCTTTCAGAAGTGGAGCCTAGAGGAAAGTAATTGGATCAGGGGGAACCACCTTTGGAAGGGATTAATGTAGTTCTTGAGGTGTATATTAGTTCTCTTCAGAATAGCTTGTTATAAAACAAGTTCAGCTATCTCAGGTCTCTCTCTCTCTCTCTCTCTCTCTCTCTCTCTCTCTCTCTCTCCCTTGCTTCCTATCTCTTCTGCATGTGCTCCTATCATTATGTTGCCATTTTCCATAAGCTTCACCAGAATTTAGCAGAAGCTGGCACCATGCTTTTGAATCTACAGAACTATGAACTAAATAAGCCTCTTTTATTTATAAAGCAACCAACTTCAGGTATCTTGGTATATCAACACAAAATAGATTAGGACACCAAGCCAGGCCACAGGGACAGGCCACATGTAAGTGTTCTGGTGACCAACCCCAGCTAAGGTCCTAGCTGAAAGCTACCATTAACCACCAGCCACATGAGCAAGGACATCATAATGACTCCAGGCCAAGCCACTGCCTTACTTCAAACACTTAAAACTACTGCAACCCCCTTAGAGAAAACCAGGTAGCAAAGCCAAGCCACCCACCCGACCTATGAGAAATAATATTAATTAATGACTGCTATTGTTTTAATGTCACTGCTTGGGATTATTTTTTAAACATCTACAGACAACCATAAGGAGAGGCAAGAAGTACTTGGAGAAAGTTTCCAGAGAGCCAGAGGGTGATTAAAAGGTTATATATAAAATATGATACCATGCTGGGAAGTCTGAGCTTCTTAGTCAACCAAAGGAAAGATCAAGAGGAAAATTTAAAATGTCTTTAGAAATACTGCAAAGGAGACTAAAGCTTCTTGAGTTCCAGTGACAACAGGACAGAAAGGAAATAAGCTTAAATCATAACACAATAAGTTTGGGACTGATGTAAGCAGTGATTTTGGGGTGTGTGCGGTGTAGGGAAGCCTTCAGCACTCTTATTTTAAAGAATCATGTATTGTCTTTATTGTCTTCCCAGATGGTCTGGTGCTACCCTCTGTGTTCACTGTGGTTTTTAGAAACTATTAGCACAAAGCCAGGCACGGTGGCACAGGCCTTTCATCCCAATGACTGGGGAGGTGGAGGTAGGAGGACTGCAAGTTTGAGGCCAGAGGCAGCCTGCATCACTTACATGATCTTGCCCCAAGATAAAAAGTAGAAAAAGGGGCTGGAGGTGTACCTCAGTGGTAGAGCACTTGCAAAGTATACAGGTGGCCCTGGATTCAGCACTCCCTACCCCTAGTACTACAAACAACAACAAAAAACTATTAGCACATTAGCACAACATGTAATAAATATATATACAGAAAGGAAAATGTGTTAATATTTTATATCTTTAGATGTACAAATGCCCTTACACTTAGTTGAAAATGCATTTAATATACATACATACATACCAAGCATGCTAGCTTAGCAACACAGCATACTGTAGAGTGTCAGTTGTTTCTCCTTGTGATTGTGTGGCTGATGGAGCTGTGGTCACTGCCATTCCTCAGCATCTCAAGAGAAGATCAGACCACATAGCCCCAGCCCAGGAGAAGATCAAAATTTATTTTTTTAAAGTGCTAGGGATGTAACCTAGGGCCTCACACGTGCTAGGCAAGCATTCTACCACTAAGCTACAGCCTTAGCCAAATTCTCAGTTTGATGTAAGTCACTACTGACTGCTTATCACTTTTGCACCATTGTTGTTGTTGGGTGCCCATGAGTTGAATCCCAGTCATAACAACCCCATGTATGGCAGAATGAAATGCTCCTTGATACTGTGCCATGTGTATGAACTTTTTATGTTTAAGCCCATTGTTGCAGCCACTGTTTCTTCTCATTTTGAATCATGCACATCAGCAAAAGGAGGTCCCAGGGCCCTTATTCCAACCCTGTCATTAAGGTTGTCTCTACTTTGAGGAGGTAACTCTTCCCCAGTAGTCTCCTTAATGCCTTCCAGCCTGGGGGGCTTATTTTTCAGCAGTATTTTTGACTGTATTTCTCCCGATTCATAGGGTTTTCAATGGATGATTGTTTTGGGAGTGGACTGCCAGGTTCCTCTCCCTAGTCTGTCTTAGTCTGGAAACTCTGCTGAAACCTGTCCACCATGGGTGGCCCTGCTGGTATCTGAGATTCTGAGATAGCAGTGGCATAGATTTCAGCACCACAGCAACACACAAGCCCCCACAGCATGACAAGCTGACAGATATTTTTGGGCATTGTGATGCCCAAAACCTAGAAATCAAACCATCATAAGTCAGAGACCATCTTTATGCTATTTTGCATCTTAAAGAATTAAAGAAGAGAGAAATTAGGCCCAAATCTTATTTCCTTATAATGACATCCTCTCCTTAAATAGTATGATAAAAAATAACAGCTATGACTTAATTATGGGAGAAGGGCCTGGCAATCCACTCCCAAGGCAATCCTGAAACAGTCAGCCATTGAAAACCCTATGAGGGTCGCTATGAGTCAGATACCGACTCGACGGCACCTAACAACAACATGACTTAATTGTGGGCTGGGATTTAGCTCAGTTGGTGGAGGGCTGCTCTGCAGTCTCTGAGGTCCCAGGTTCAATTCCCAACACAGCAAAAATGGGAGAAGGATGTGACAATCCACTCCAGAAGCAATCCTGAAAAACGATCAGCCATTGAAGACCCTATAAGGGTTGCTATGAGTTGGACATGACTCAACAGCAACTAATAACAAAAATGTGACTTAATTGGTTTGTAGTTATGTGATACAATTGATCAAAAGAATCACATAGAAGATAGATTGGAGGAATATCATTTGACAGCATTATTATTACAAACAATGTTGCAACTCCATGGCTTTCAACCCATAAAGCCTCCCTGCTCTGCTTTATCTTACCTCACATACTTGTCAGTTTTTTATTGTCAAGTAACAACTACCCCTTACACCAAATAAATTTGAATGTAGTTTAACAGTCATTTATATCACTTGTGATTCTGTAGGTTGGATGGATCCTATGATGTCCTGGAAACTCTATTCCGAGACTTTGCTATAGATACTTGTTATGGTTTGGCTCTTAAATGTCCTAAAATGCAGTGTGGCTTGGTCCCCAGCTGGTGGCAGTATTGGGAAGTGGTGCAAACTTAGGAGATGAGGGTTAGCTGGGGAAGGTAGGTGTCTGTGGACCCTGGTTCCTCCCCTCTTTTTACTCCTGGCCATCCTGACATGACCAACTTTTCCCTGCCACACCCTTCTGCCACCATATTTCTGCTTTGATACAGCCCTGAAGGCAACTGGACCAAGCAACCAGGGCCTGAAATCTATGAAACCATTAGCCAAAGTAAGTCTTTCTTCCTTTTAAGTTGTTTGTCTCAGGTATTTTGTCACAGTGATTGAAAACTAACATAACTGTTTTGGGATGTGTTGAGCCATCAAGAGTATGATAGCCTAGGAATGAGAATCAGGAACCCTTGACAAGAACCTCACCTCCACCCCATCGTGAAACATACTTTTGTTTCTTTTCACAACCCCTTCCACACTTATCTACCCACTACCACTCTTTAGTCAGGACATTGGGTTTTCAGAAATCATCCAGAAACCTCATGGAGGAAAATGGTAGCTCTCCTTTTGTGTTTTAAACATAATCACAAAAGCCAAACTCAGAGATTTTTTCCCTACTGCTTCTGCTGCAATTTTTTTATGCTTAGGGCATTTATTCAGCTTTTATTATTTTTGTTAGAGAATATTTAATCTTAGTGGTGGGTGGGTGTGGGTGGTAATCACATTAGAAAGGATAAAAAAGAAATTCAAGCATATTTCAGAGGCAAAAATATGTATTAACCATTATATAGTGGTACATTATTTATAGTTAATATGCAAGAAAGAACATAATAGCTTCTAGACTATGCAAAAAGAAGCCAAATGAACTCTGTGTAGGCCCTGTTGTTGTTGTTATTGTTAGGTACTGTTGAATCAGGTCTGGTTCATAGCAACTGGCACTGTGCCATGTCCAACACTATATCAGTGCTTCTCTGCTATTCACAGGGTTTTCCAAGGCTGATTGTTTCAGGATTGTTTTAGGAGTGGGTTGTCAGATCCTTCTCCCTTTTTTGCAGTTCTGGGGATCAAACCCAGGGACTCAGAGAGCTCAGGGCAGCACCCTACCAATTGTGTAGACCATACTCTGTGTTAATAAACTCTGAGCTACATTCTCTAGGAAAAAAGATTAGTTTGCTGATTGACATTTTGCAGAATTAACTTCTTGTTTATAAGTGCCCTGTGGCTAAAGTCAGATTGGTTAAACAATAGTTCAGAGGTGTTCTTGACCTATAATGTTCAAATCTCACCACAGAAAGCCCAAGAGAGCTAAGAGAAGTCCTTGCAATGTTTAGAATATAAACAATGAGGCCAAAATCAGGGAGAAAATATCTAAATGACACTGCCGTTAACCAAATTATTGCCTAGTAAAATCTCACCAATCTACATTTAACATTTCATTTACTATAGTGGAATAACGTCTTTAGTTTGTCCCAGGAAATAATAGTCTGTGTTACTTATTCCCTTTTTTTTTTTTTTTTTTTTTGCAGTACTGGGGGTTGAACCCAGGGCCTCGTGCTTGTATGATTTACAAGTGCTGTACCACTAAGCTGCACCCTAGCCCATTTTTTTCACTTTGTTTGAGACAGAGTCTCACTAAATTACCCAGACTGCCTCTGGTCTCAAACTTGCCATCCTTTTGCCTCTGCCTCCTGAGTGGCTGGGATTACAGGCGTGCACCACCGCCCTGGCCGGTACTTATTTCTTAATCTCTTCAGTTTCCTGATATGTGAGATGAAAATAATAATAGTAATATCTCTTTGTGAGATTGTTTTGAGGATTACATGAGATAACACATGTAAAAAATGTAGCCTAGTGCTTGGTACATAATACTAGTTAACTTTGAAAGTCATGATTATTATTACTGTTGCAATGAAGTGCAGTGTATGGAAGAGCATGTGTTCCGATATTTGATAGAATTCACTATAAATCTCGGTTTCTTTAAAAAAAAAACATAAGTAGCAATATGTCCTTGGGCATATCACCGTAAAACTGGGATAATGTCATTTATCTTATACAGTTGCTGTGAGGCTTACCTGAAATTACTTACAAAAAGAATTAAATGCAGTGGCTGGCACATAGAAATTGATGAATGAATGATAGCTATTATTACTCTATGGAATTTTTATAGTGTCTGGAGAGATATATTTGGCCTATACCATACCTGATGCTATGCAAAAATGGTCCACTATAATTTAGGATTTGTGGCAATTATGGGCTAAGTCTGTGAAGATCCTCCTAAAACATGAGATTAGAGATAAATAAGACTTACTGGGAAATAATGAAACCCACTAAGTTGCACAGTAATAAAAACAGCTAATTAAAAAATATCATGAAAAATAGGGAAAAGAGTAATGCAGGTGCTAACTTGTCCAGTTTAATTCCTTAAAGGAGGCTAGACCCTAGGTCCCTTTTTCCTTATGTAACTGAAAATAAAATTGTATATTCATAAGTCCCAATTTTAGTCATAAAATTTTAATAATTCAGTCTGGTTTCTCTTCCTGCCTAATTGTATTACTAAGATTTATTTAAATTTTCTGTTTTAGATGGTGGAGGGAATTTTTTTTCTGTTTTAGAGATATCTCAGGAATATAATAGTAGAGGTAGATTAGAGGGATATAGCAAATCTACATTTAGCTCTTTGTGCCCTTGCCATGAAACTATCACTTTTTCCATATTGCTTACTTTATCTTCCCTTTCATTTATGCTGTTGGAAAGGAAAATCCTTTCCTCTACTCTTTTAGGTTTAGTGATTACAAGAGAAAAAATGCATTTCAATCACCTGTAAGTGCGTGCAGGTGGGAATTCACAAAGGAATGTAACTCAAAGGGCAGTTAGAATTTAGGGTTTATGTATCATTTTAATGGGGGGATGGAGGGGGGAAAAAGGGCACTTATGGGAAAACAAATGACTATTTGGAAAGATAAATGGGTTCTTCCAAGAATAAATGGGAGAATTGATAGTCTGTGACAATGTCTGTTTCTGTGTGATGTGGAGAAATCTCAATCTTGGAAGTAAGAGTCCATCTTTACTGTTGCTCACAGAGAAGAGACTTATGAACTTTGAGTTCTTTGAGGTTTTATTGGATGTTCTGTTTATAGACAGATAAGGGATTTTAGGAACTCAAATGCCTTCCATTCTTTTTTTTTCCTAAAGTACCATATTCTGGACACCTGCAGTGATGTGGATGCAACAATATGGGTTTGACACACAATTTGAAGACAGATCAAAGTAGTGAGTTAGGCCCAGTAATGCTATTGGTCATGTGCTATGATTCAGATATGGTTTGTCCCCTAAAGGTTTATGTGCTAAAAATATTGTTCTTAGTGTGGCCATGATGGGAAGTGATGGAACCTTAAAGATGTGGGATCCAGTGGGATGTAATTAGGTCATAGGGGCTCTACCTTCATGAACGGATCAATACTGTCTCAGGAGAGCAGTTTGTTGTAAGAGGTCATCCCACGTGCTTGCCTCTGTCTGTAAGTGGCTGATTCTCTTTTCGCTTCTCTGCCATGTTGTGATGCAGCCAAGGGGGCTTTAACCAAGATGCCAGTGATATGATGTTTGACTCTTCCAGCTACCAGAATTGTGAGCCAAATAAAACTCTTTTCTTTACACATTACCTACTCTCACATATTTTATTATGGCAACAGAAAATGGACTAAGTCATCATGGAATCAACTCCTTTGAAAGAAAAAAGAGGTCACACCTCTTTCAATTAGAACATTATCTGATAAAGGAGAGGCATTGGAACTGAGGGAAAGTGTGTATGTGTGGAGGCCAAAGGATGGAAAGTATCAGATAGGAGATTTAGGGCCAAACAATAACAAGTTTCACTACTTAAGAAAATCCAACAGGTATTGGATATATGAAACCAATGAAAGTGTCACATCTCTAGGGAACTGACAAGGCTAGTAAATCAGCAGTTGGCCTGGAGAAATTAAACCTTGTCCATGCAGGGATGGTCTGTGACCACAGCTGCTATGACCCCTTCTATATTTTCTAACCAAGTAGAAAATGAGGGTGAAAATAAAGGTCAGTGTTTTTGCTGCAGGTATCTTGTAGAATCATTTTAAAGGTTTTGATTAAAAACAATGTCGGTTCTATTTTTTTTTTTTTTAAGATGAGCATCTCTGAGAGTCAAGGACAACAGTGTTATGTAATAGACAAGTTTACTGATGTGACTTTGTCTTTGACTAGAGTAGTGGAGGATTAAATAGTTTACTTGCACTTGTGGTTAAGGGTGTGTGAAGCTCTACCAAAGGTGAATAGCTGCTTAATATCTTTCTCTAAAGAATAGACCTATGCAACCTGGGAATTGATTCTTTTTAAACTAGTGATTATATATTCAATGACATTTGTCACACAATTTCTGTGACCAAAAACTGTAAATAATCTGAATATATTTTAATAGGGAAATTTTGAAAAATAATTGCAATGCATTCATGTTATGAAGCTATTAAAATGAATCCGATCAATAATTATTGACCTCATGAGATATCCATGAAGCCCAAAATACCAAGCTATTCAAAAAATTATTCCAAAATCCTACTTGAAACACTTTAAGATTTAGCTTATTTGTAATGAATAGCAAATTTATTAAATTATAGTTATTTGAATTTAGGTGGCAGGTAGGATGAGCTCCTTATCTTGTACTTGGCCCACTGTTCTATGCCTCAACATAGCTAAAATAATCCTGAGAATATGATGATTATAATAGTAAAAATATGACTTTTTAAAAGTTAAAAGAATAAGCTGAATATAGCGGTGCACACCTTGTAATCCCAGCGCTCAAGAGGCTGAGGCAGGAGGATGGTGAGTTCAGTGCCAGCCTCGGCTACATAGCAAGTTCCAGGTCAGCCTGAGCTAAATTGTGGGACCCTGTCTCAAAAACCAAAAAGCAAAGAGTTAAAGGAGTAGGACAATTTGGAAAGATGAAGTCTAGAGTCATAAATATGCTAAATTATTTGGTTAGGGTTGTTGTTGTTAGATGCCATCAAGTTGGGTCTGACTCATAGCCATTTAGTACTTTTAGAAAAATGTTTCTAGGGCTGAGGATGTAGCCTAGTGATAGAGTACTTGTCTAGCATGTGCAAGGCCCTGGATTCCATCCCCATAACAGCAACAAAACAAAACAAAATATAGTTTCTTTTGAGAGAAGGAAAGACCAATGTTGCATACTAGTGTTCAAATAGTAGGAAAGGAAATTAAGGCAAAACTGGTCAATGTAATAGGGCTAAAATTGCATATATAACCTGATATCTGATAGAGCATTGTAGTGTTAAAGACATTTTCACATCCAGCTCCTCACTTGTCAGAGAGCTGGATATATGCCTGCCATTTTATGGAAAAAATAAAAATAGAACTAGATTAGTTCTGCTGAAGTTCTGCTTCTGAGCTCTAGCTAAATTGGATAATTGATAAAATCTGTATGTGGAGTCAGTCAAGAGAAAATTAAAGTTTTCTTCATTGGAGTTTAGAATTGAGATATTTCTGAGTATAAATAAACACATGAACTGTGCTGTGGATGATGCTTACAGCACCCCTGTAGTTTATACAGGCTCATGCCGATTCAGAAACAGAATTAGAATGAAATAGAAGGTATATCATTTGAGTAGTTGTGCAGGTTAAGAGGAAAGAGTAGAGAGCTTGGAGGAAGAAGGTCCAGAATGAACTAAAATGATGATATGATGATCCTGGATAGGGAACTTCTTCTGATAAGGGTGGACTAGTTAGTTAATTGAGACAAGCCCTCCTACTGAAGATTATCCCTCCTGGAGACATCTGTCTATCGAACCATCAGGGGCTGGGATTTAGCTCAGTTGGTAGAGTGCTGCTCTGTAGTCTCTGAGGTCCCAAGTTCAATTCCCAGGACCACAAAAATTTGAGAAAGACATGGCAATCCACTCCAGAGGCAATCCCAAAACAATCACCACTGAAAACCCTATAAAGGTCGCTATGAGTTGGACACGACTCAACAGCACCTAACAACAACAACAAATCGATCCATCAATCTAATTTTGTAGCTTTCCTTAGTATTACATGCAGGCACACACACACACCTTAGCATATTAAAAATATTGTGGGAAGTGACAGATAAGGTAGCTAAAATGGAACAATAGAGTAAAGAATTATTGGGCCAGAGACCCAGGGAAAATAGATACCCAGGGAGTGAACCAAAGTTAGTGACTGCTTTTCCCCCGGGGCATTTTCCATTTCCTTCATAGTGATTGAGAACCTTAATGATTGAATGCTTCCTGTGATAGCTTTATAAGAGTAGAGATAGAGAGATTGGCATTCAGGGCTCTATGAGGCCATGGGACTTTCAAAAGGGTACAGTCTAGCAATAAAGATGCACCTGATACAGAGAAGCCACATGCGTAATTGGAATCTTAGAAACAAGGAAATGAGGGAGAGATTGGAGCAGAGCAACATTTATTTAAAAAAAAAGGCTGAGAATATTTCACAACTGGTAAAAGACATCAAGAAGCCCTATTGATTATAAGCAGGACATATAGAATGAAATTAGTACCTAGGCACATAATGGTAAAAACTACTGAAAACCCCAAATAGGCAATCTTAAAAGCAGCTAGAATAAAGATATCAATTATTTTCAAAGAAGAAAGAAATAGAATGACAACTGGCTTCCCAGCAGGAACATTATAAGCCCAAATATTTTGAAATGACAGCTTTAAAATGTTCAAAGAAAACAAGGACCATCTTAGAATTTTATACTCAGGGATAATTTCCTTTGGTAATAAAGGTGACGCAAATACATTGTTTTAGCTATCTATTACTGCATAACACTATTGCCAAAAACATACTGGCTCAAAAGAACATATATTTATTATTTCCTGGTTTATGTTGGTCAGGAGACTGGGCTGGGTCTTCTGAAAGGCTGCAACCAAGATGTTGGCCAGAACTCACTTCTCCTGCATATATCTTCTGGGAAAGAATGTGTTTCCAAGCTCATGTAGTAATTGGCAGTACTTATTTCCTTCCAGGCTGTCAGACTAAGAGCTTCAGTTTCTTGCTAGCTACAGGATGGAGAGTGGTTTAAACCCATGTGTCCTAAGAGATGGGGGAAAATCACTATGTTAAGCATTCATCTCAAGAAATTTAAAAAATATCTTAGCAATTGGGAGGCTGTAGCAGGAGGATTGTGAGTTTCCAGCCTGAAGTACAAGGTGAGACCCTGTCTTGGGGGTGGGAGGG